>JANAVB010010193.1:1516988-1622098 GCA_029216955.1 Iris pallida | reverse complement strand
GCACTGTCTTCGGCTGCCCTGGCACTTACTATAAAGGAAGGCCAGTCTTGGTATGCGTAGATCCAGTCCACATAACTATAGGTAACAAGTTTGATTTGCATGTATCTATAGTCAGAGCATCTGGAGTTCCTAGAGGCATTTTGAGTACCTCTCGTCGAAAGCGCTCAATGAAACGTTCTGCAGTTTCATTAGGCCCTTGTTTGATTTTGATAAGGGCTGACATGGCCATGTCATTTGTTCCCTCATAAAACATTTCCAGAAACACTTGCTTGAACCCTGCAAAGGAAGTTATACAACCATCTAGCAAGCTGCGATACCAATCGTAAGCTGCACCTGCTAAGCATCCTATAAATACTCTAGTAAGTAGAGCATCGTTTGGCTGAAGTTGATCAATTATTACCTCAAAGTGATTGAGGTATTGGCTTGGAGATGAACTGTCGTCAAATAGCATAATGGTAGGTGGCTTGTACTTAGGTGGGAACGGAACTTCCTTCCACTCTATGGGGTAAGGTTGTTTGATCCCAAGCTTCTGTAAGCCATCCTTATGCTTAAAAGCTTCGAACTGGTTACGTAAAAGCTTCACTGCATCATTGGTGTCTTCTGATGCTTGGGGAGCAGTAGACTGATTCGATGTGTTAGGAGACGGGACTGCATAATAAGCACCACCCCCAGCACCAGACTAACTTGGAGCCGGCATGGTGGCATTGTGAGGAGGTTGTACCCCCAGACCGGTGTTGGCAGGAGCTGATGCTGCAATGTGTTCTTGGGATGGAATCGAATTCGCAACCGGTGGAACAAAGTGTTGTGTCTTGATCACAGTATGCATACTTGCCATCATTTCGGCCATGTTCTTTAAATTTGCCTCTAGAGCAGCGATCCTCTACTCCTGACTATCGGAGCTAGATACATCTTGTTCTTCGTTAGTGACATAGGCAGTCACTTCTCTGGCCATCGAGGAAGAGATGGTAGAAAAGATGGTCCGTTCAGAGCCTTCACTATCGGCATCGGAATCATGCAAAGAACCACCCCCGGGATAAAGAGCGGGAAGATTCCCTTGATTGAGGAATTCCTGGTCTGACTCAGGAAGATTCCTTTGACCGATTGTTTCTTAGTCGGAAGGAAGATTCCTTTGACCGATTGTCTCGGCATCTTGATCTAGTATGTTGGTAGACTCCTTAGCCGGAGTCACAGACCCGATCAAGGTATTATTGACTAGGGTTACGGGCTATATTACGTCTTGGACATTTTCTACCCCTAGTACTTCGAGATATCATGTTGACTGAAGCATACAACAGTTCATTCATCTACCATCACAAGTTTAGGAGTCCGAGTGTAGTTCAAACGGTCGAAGACAGACCATTTAGCTGACTGGCAGCAACATTTGATCACTACATCGTGGTGGTGATTACAATAATGTTCCTGATGAGAAATTACAGATGGACGAGATGGTTTTACGATCTTCCGCTTTTGTACAAGAAATTCACGGAGATCTATTACAGTAATAGGAGAAGGAGAAGGAGAAGTTGGAGGTACATATTCCTTGATGATGTTAGGAACATGATTCCGGTTCTTAAGGTACCTTGTTCCCTGTGTGTACAGAGAAGTGCTGACTTCATTGGCATAGGTGAGAGGGTTCTTGATCTGAGTAACTCTCCATGTGCGGAATTTGGCAGATTGTCACGACCCGCTCCCAAATAATCGACACGAGTCGGACACGCCCAGCCTTAGTCGTTAGACACGACGAAGTAAGCTGTACCATTCTAGGGAAAACTAACCAGATAATCAGGAGTAAATGTGAAACACAGCATTTATAAACGAATCCCAAATCCAGATACATGTCTCAAAGTTATTACATTCCAACAAATGAAAGTAAAGTCTACTAGTCTCAAAATACAAGGAAATATAAACTACTAAGGTAAAGCTCTAGGCTTCTGCAGCCTCTAAGTCAAGAGCAACTCCAGCTGGCTCTCCTGCATCTACTGGCTCTCGGCCATAATAGGTATCGCACAGAGCCTCCAACTCACCTGCAACATATCCTAGTCAGGAGCGGAGCAAAGTACAGTTCTAGGTAATGAACAAGAACATGATATGAAAATGAGTACATGGGGTACATGAAAATAAAATACAGGAAATGAACATGAAAGTACAGGAAAGTAGATACAGGAAATAAAGTACAGGAACTACAGTACAGGAATATATAAGGTACAAGAAATATAAAGTACAGGAAATGTGATGTACAGGAATGAAACTATAATCCTGAAGTACAAGACATGATAAGTGCACCATGTTTGAAATACAACTAGCCCATGTGACCGGCTGGGGTGAGTACAGGAGCATGTACAGGAGTACATGAATATGGTACGGCTTAGGGCCCGCGTGCACGATACGAGGCCTAAGCTATCTACATGAATATAGTAACCGGGGTTTGGTCACATGGCTAGTATAATTTCCCACCCGACACAAGTAAGTACAAGAACAAGAATACAGGAGTACAGGGGTACAGGATATCGTGTCATGACGTGTCACAAGAAAGGTACAAGATATGTAAATGTACAAAATCGTAGAAAAGTACTTGCCTTGCTCCGGGAAATCAAGGGCAGTGAATAGAGCTGGATGTCCTCCTGGTTTATTAAGTACAAGTTGGTTAATAATTACACAATCTCTAAATTGGTATCTTGCAGTTCTAAGCATGCCTATCTACAACTATGATATTTGGTTAAGCCCATTATTAACTATTCAACATTAAACTTCCTACAACTATTCCTTATAACCATTAGTTAACTAAAAAATAGAATGTAAGGTTAACTAACATTGATTGGAATAGAAACCTACACTGACAACCATGCTACTACTTAACCTTGAGATAGGCTAAAGGAATACTTAGTCCTAATGTGTTGTTTGTTCAACAAGGTTATAGAGTGTTTCTAATGAAGGGGATTTCGTACCAATTCTCAGGTTCAACCCTTGAATCCAGATACTAATACAGGAATCTCCAGTTTAAAGTACAATCTAAATTAGGTTTTATCTAATACTTAACATGTCTGTCTGCATAATATAGAGAAAGCACAGTCTAATTCCTAGACTAAACCTGGGGACTGATCCTTCAGTCAAGCCCAACATCTAGCTGCAGTCAAAACAAAATGCAACTGAACTATCCCTAGGTTGACACATGAAGGTAGAAGAGCAAAGTCTAACTAATGTTACCAATAAATTCATGGGTGGTTTTCCTATGTACCCCACTGTAAGTCCTGTTATAGAACAGTCCTCTCATTAATTCCTGATTTACAGAAATACTAGGTGGTTAGATGCTAACAGTCCCTAATTTTGTCAGGAGTTACTTCACTAATGTCAGAGATTAACATCAGTAGTTAACTATCTCAGTCCCCCTTCTAGAGAACTGAGATTGAATCTCCAGGCTAACAAGTTATCAGGACAGTGCCTATAAGTCTCAGATTCACCCATTAATCTTCCAATCTATCGAAAAACAGAATTAACATGTGAAAACTATAGGTAAACAGGAACCCACAAGCATGATCTCATTCCCAGGTTCTATGTCATCCAATTGATACATCCAAAAATTACTTTTAAACTTGAAATCCTGAATTGAGGATATCTAGTTCAAAAATGTAATTTAAAACGATATCTAATCAGTACTACAATGGCATACCTATTTCACAAACATGAATTCTAAACTATTCTACAGATACAAATATGAACTTATTAATTCCAACTATAGAAGACAACTGGAGGTAAACATATTCAAATTAGAATTGATAGCAGTTATCAATCCTAGCATGCATCATGGTATTAGACCTAGTACTGAACCTAACTACCAGGATATAAACTGAACAAATTTATATAATAATACTCCTAAAATCTGAACTATAGAGCCCCATCATTTTCACAATGGATATCCTGATTTATCTTACAATCATCTTATACCCATGATTTCAAAACAACTTGCATTCCAACTCAGAGATCACAACACCACTTCTCTAACATATATCAATTAACTCCTAATTATTCTACTGCACCAACCAGGAAAATGGAACTAATATTTAAGGATTCAACTAGATGGTGTTCAGACATTACCTGAAGAATTCAACTGGAAAATATCTCTTGACACAACCTCGCGTATCCCAACTCTCGAGTCCTGATCTGATCTAACCCAAGATTATAAAGAATTAATTGATCCTTCCACCACAGCTCAACAACAATAATTCATAACCAAAACTTCAAGAAATGATTAGTCGAACAACTGTTCGATTCAAAATAGAGTACCATAAAACACTAAACTAACACTGATCCATCACTAGATCGACTCTCGAGGTTCAATCCTCAACTAAAATAACTTAAAAGAAACTCTCGAATCTCAGCTTACCTAAATCGATGCTTGATGGGAGCAACAAACAGATCGAATCAATCTCTGACCTAAAACCCTCAGATCTGAACAATTTGAAGGAAAAATCAAATGAATCAATCAATTAATTCAGATGGAGATCCGATCATACATTAAGAAAATCGATCGAATCTAGGAGTTGATGGCAATACTCACCTCGATCTCGTGATGGTCTCGATCGAGGAATCAAAATAGAGAAAAGCTTCTTCACGCTGTCTCCACCAACTGATGGCTGCCTGCACCGCTTGCCGAGCTAAGGAGGAGATTCACCATGGCCAGTCAACAACTTCGTCGGAAAGAAGAAGGAACAAAGAGAAATTTGCAGCACTCCCTTGCAATTGATTTTTGATGGATTAAATGAAGGAAAACTCCAGTTTGTATAGAGTTGGAGAGGGGATCGATACTTGGAGAGAGGAAAAGAATTAGACGGGAAGAATTGGGAATCGTGGGTTGCACATGGCAGTTGCAACCGCTCTTCGACTGAGAATTTCGAACAAAATTTTAAATGTCCAGTTGAGACATTTGAAGAAGAAATTCGAATGGCAGGTTTAAACATATTTCCTTCTGAGAATAAATCATGGGCCTTTCAAGTATGGGTTGACAACCAAGGGTTTAATTTAGATGGGAAACCCATTGGCTGAAATAAGGAAAGAATAATATTTATATACAATTTATTAACTTCACATAATTTTTAAAGTATATAAAAATAAATTCTAAATTGCTTAATCAATACTATATATAAAACTTTTAAAATTCATTTACTAGAAAGGTGGAGTTACAAATCTCTCCCCTTGAAAAATTTTGTCCCAAAATTTAATGGACATTCATTAAAACTCAAAACAATTCAACACAAATATCCAAATACAAGCCATTTATTGAATTAGGGAGATTCCAAAAAAATAGGGTATAATCAAATCAATCAAACAAATTGGGATAGCGCTTCCGCATCTCATCCTCCTCAACTGCAGCCATGACGTAAGCACATCCCTGCTGTGGTGGTCCCCTCTGCTGCTGGTGTTGTGTAAAATGCTGCTGAGTGGATAATGCCTGAACTCTCTGTGGTACAGCTGGTAGAGCTCTAGGTGGTGCAGGTGGTGGTCCTCCAGCTCCTCGAGGTCCTATTGTCAGTCGAGCTACAGCCTGTGGACAGTCCCTTATCTGGTGTGCGTCTGATCCGCAAAATAAACAGAGTCCGAGCCTCTTGCGGCACTCGTCGAAGCGGTGTCCTGGCCGGTAACAGAATGCGCAAGTAACTACCTGCTGCTGTCTCTGTGGCTGATGTACAGGAGCTCTGGCTGGACGGTGATGCTGCTGTGCCGGCTGCTGTGGCCTCGCCTGAATCTGAGTCTGGGCCCTCTTCGCTGGTGCCTGGAAACTGTTGCTGCCAATATCTCGGCCCCTCTTCGGCTTCGGCTCTGCCTCCTTCTCTACAGCCTGAGCAATCTTGAGGATGCTCGTATACGTCGTCGCCTGACTAATCGCCACCGCGTGTCGTAGCTCCCTGGTGAGGCCCTTCTTGAATCTCCAGGTTCTGTCCTCCGGTGCTCTGACTAGGTTCTCCGTGAACCTGCTAAGTCTAGTAATTAACTCTGAAATGTACTTCGCAACCGTCATAGTCCCCTGCTGCAGCGTCTCAAACTGCATCCTCAGCTCATCCCACTCCACATCTGGGAAAAACTTCTCCTTGAATAGAGTTTTAAAATCTGCCCAAGAAACCTGGGGCTCCGCCAACTGGGGCTCCTCCCGGTACCAAGCCCTGGCCAAATCAAAGAGTCGCATGCTCGCCACCTCCACCTTCAGGTCATCCGGGATCCGTGCCATCTTCAGGGTCCTCTCCGCATTCTCCAGCCACTCGTCCGCATAAACGATCTCCTCGTTGCCCAAAAGTCCATCGGGCAGAGGTTCTGGTAGTCCCTGGTCGTCCCTGGTCTCGATGTTGCTGGTGCTGCAGGTGCTGCTGGAGCTGGTGCTGCCGGCTCTCTGGTCCTGAGCGCATCTACAACTGTCGCCCGAAACTGTGCTGCCTGGTGGTTCTGGGCCTCCATAAACTGCTGGAACATAGCCATCACCTGAGCGCCGTCAAAAGTCATCGTCGGGGGCAGCGGAGGAAAGATTGGAGGTGGTGGTGGAAGCTGATCTACTGGAGCATCTGGTGTAGGCTGATCCGAGCTGCCTGCAACTCCTGACTGATCAGCTCGTAGCGACCATCCTGCAACAAAAGAAACTTCATGATTGATAAAAACCTAACCTACCAGTAAAAGTAAATGTTTATAGAATATCCATATACCTGATGTACCCGATTTTCTATGTTGTGATTCAAGTTTCTCTAGTGTAAATCAAGTCCCCCAATAGAACACTACTACCTAGGTACTATTAGGACAGACCTGCATGGGCTACCACTAAAAACATGTCACGACACGCTTCCGAATAATCGGACACGAGTCGGACATGTCCAGCCTTCGTCGTTAAGCACGACGAAGTAAGCTGTACCAATCTAGGGAAAACTAACCAGATAATCAGGAGTAAATGTGAAACACAGCATCTATAAACGAATCCCAAATCCAGATACATGTCTCAAAGTTATTACATTCCAACAAATGAAAGTAAAGTCCACTAGTCTCAAAATACAAGGTAATGTAAACTACTAAGGTAAAGCTCTAGGCTTCTGCAGCCTCTAAGTCAAGAGCAACTCCAGCTGGCTCTCCTGCATCTACTGGCTCTCGGCCATTATAGGTATCGCACATATCCTCCAACTCACTTACAACATATCCTAGTTATGAGCGGAGCAAAGTACAGTTCTAGGTAATGAACAAGAACATGATATGAAAATGAGTACAGGGGGTACATGAAAATGAAATACAGGAAATGAACATAAAAGTACAGGAAAGTAGGTACAGGAAATAAAGTACAGAAACTACAGTACATGAATATAAGGTACAGGAAATGTAAAGCACAGGAAATGTAATATACAGGAATGAAACTATAATCATGAAGTACAATACAAGATAAGTGCACCATGTTTGAAATACAACTAGCCCATGTGACCGACTGGGGTGAGTACAGGAGCATGTACAGGAGTACATGAATATGGTACGACTTAGGGCTCGCGTGCACGATACGACACCTAAGCTATCCACATGAATATAGTAACCGGGGTTTGGTCACATGGCTAGTGTATTTCTCCACCCGACACAAGTAAGTACAAAAACAAGAATACATGAGTACAAGGGTACAGGATATCGTGTCATGACGTGTCACAAGAAAGGTATAAGATATGTAAATGTACAAAATCGTAGAAAAGTACTTGCCTTGCTCCGGGAAATCAAGGGCAGTGAATAGAGCTGGATGTCCTCCTGGTTTATTAAGTACAAGTTGGTTAATAATTACACAATCTCTAAATTGGTATCTTACGGTTCTAAGCATGCCTAACAACAACTATGATATTTGGTTAAGCCCATTATTAACAATTCAACATTAAACTTCCAACAACTATTCCTTATAACCATTAGTTAACTAACAAATAGAATGTAAGGTTAACTAACATTGATTGGAATAGAAACCTACATTGACAACCATGCTACTACTTAACCTTGAGATAGGCTAAAGGAATACTTAGTCCTAATGTGTTGTTTGTTCAACAAGGTTATAGAGTGTTTCTAATGAAGGGGGTTTCCTACCAATTCTCAGGTTCAACCCTTGAATCCAGATACTAATACAGGAATCTCCAGTTTAAAGTACAATCTGAATTGGGTTTTATCTAATACTTAACATGTATGTCTGCAGAATATAGAGAAAGCACAGTCTAATTCCTAGACTAAACCTGGGGACTGATCCTTCAGTCGAGCCCAATATCTAGCTGCAGTCAAAAAAAAATGCAACTGAACTATCCCCAGGTTGACACATGAAGGTAGAAGAGCAAAGTCTAACTAATGTTACCAATAAATTCATGGGTGGTTTTCCTATCCACCCCACTATAAGTCCTGTTATAGAACATTCCTCTCACTAATTCCTGATTTACAGAAATACTAGGTGGTTAGATGCTAGCAGTCCCTAATTTGGTCAGGAGTTACTTCACTACTGTCAGAGATTGACATCAGTAGTTAACTATCTCAGTCCCCCTTCTAGAGAACTGAGATTGAATCTCCAGGATAACAAGTTATCAGGACAGTGCCTATAAGTCTCAGATTCACCCATTAATCTCCCAATCTATCGAAAAACAGAATTAACATGTGAAAACTATAGGTAAACAGGAACCCACAAGCATGATCTCATTCCCAGGTTCTATGTCATCTAATTGATACATCCAAAAATTACTTTTAAACTTGAAATCATGAATTGATGATATCTAGTTCAAAAATGTAATTTAAAACGATATCTAATCAGTACTATAATGGCACACCTATTTCATAAACATGAATTCTAAACTATTCTACAGATACAAATATGAACTTGTTAATTCCAACTATAGAAGACAACTGGAGGTAAACATATTCAAATTAGAATTGATAGCAGTTATCAATCCTATCATGCATCATGGTATTAGACCTAGTACTGAACCTAACTACCAGGATATAAACTGAACCAATTTATATAAAAGTACTCCTAAAATCTGAACTGTAGAGCCCCATCATTTTCACAATGGATATCCTGATTTATCTCACAATCATCTTATACCCATGATTTCAAAACAACTTGCATTCCAACTCAGAGATCACAACACCACTTCTCTAACATATATCAATTAACTCCTAATTATTCTACTGCACCAACCAGGAAAATCGAACTAATATTTAAGGATTCAACTAGATGGTGTTCAGACATTACCTGAAGAATTCAACTGGAAAATATCTCTTAACACAACCTCGCGTATCCCAACTCTCGAGTCCTGATCCGATCCAACCCAAGATTATAAAGAATTAATTGATCCTTCCACCACTGCTCAATAACAATAATTCATAACCAAAACTTCAAGAAACGATTAGTCGAACAACTGTTCGATTCAAAACAGAGTACCATAAAACACTAAACTAACTCTGATCCATTACTAGATCGACTCTCGAGGTTCAATCCTCAACTAAAATAACTTAAAAGAAACTCTCGAATCTCAGCTTACCTAAATTGATGCTTGATGGGAGCAACAAACAGATCAAATCAATCTCTGACCTAAAATCCTCAGATCTGAACAATTTGAAGGAAAAATCAAATGAATCAATCAATTAATTCATATGGAGATCCGATCATAAATTGAGGAAATCGATCGAATCTAGGAGTTGATGGCAATACTCACCTCGATCTCGTGATGGTCTCGATCGAGGAATCAAAATAGAAAAGCTTCTTCACGCTGCCTCCACCAACTGATGGCTGCCTGCACCGCTTGCCGAGCTAAGGAGGAGATTCGCCATGGCCAGTCAACAGCTTCGTCGGGAAGAAGAAGGAACAAAGAGAAATTTGCAGCACTCCCTTGCAATTGATTTTTGATGGATTAAATGAAGGAAAACTCCAGTTTATATAGAGTTGGAGAGGGGATCGATACTTGGAGAGAGGGAAAAAATTGGGCGGGAAGAATTGGGAATCGTGGGTTGCACATGGCAGTTGCAACCGCTCTTCGACTGAGAATTTCGAACAGAATTTCAAATGTCCAGTTGAGACATTTGAAGAAGAAATTCGAATGGCAGGTTTAAACATATTTCCTTCTGAGAATAGATCATGGGCCTTTCAAGTATGGGCTGATAACCAAGGGTTTAATTTAGATGGGAAACCCATTGGCTGAAATAAGGAAAGAATAATATTTATATACAATTTATTAACTTCACATAATTTTTAAAGTATATAAAAATAAATTCTAAATTGCTTAATCAATATTATATATAAAACTTTTAAAATTCATTTACTAAAAAGGTGGAGTTACACAGATGGCGCAGATGGTGCTTGATGTATATTTGATTCTGCCCTGCGCTGGCTGAGGTAGTTGCGAATGTCAGAGTTGTGCACCACCTGACTGTCTGAGACACCTTCAATTTATCCTACTTTGTTCTTGAAATGTGCAGGGTGGCCAATCTTGGCTCTGGCTTGACCGGCGCTGGCCATGAGGAGTGGGCATGATGCCATGTTGTTCTGCGCACTTTTTTAGTATGTTTGGCGCGGCACAGTTGATCAACAGAAGATAGACTTCGAGCATAGTCTAGTCTCTTGACATTGATTTGATTGTCTCTACCAAGAGAAGTAGAATCTCCACTCAGAAGCATTCTCATATTGACTGGCCCATGGGCACAGTCAGATGCGTTTTCCACCAAGTCGAGGTGAGTTTTCATGTATATGGGTATAATTCCTATTTCGGTGAGTTTTCAAATTTTGTATTTATTTTAAATATTATTATTTCGTTGGATCTTGATGGGATTTGGTTGCTGACGCCTGACTTTTATTATTATTGTCGTTGTCATTCTTATTTCTAGTATTATTTAGCTTTATTAATTTTAATTGTGTTACTCTTGGAATTGGAATTATAATTTGAATTATTATTGGTTATTATTATTACCATTATTATCATTATCATTATTTTTATTCTTTTCCATTTCCTACACCTACCCCCCCCCTTTGTAACTTAACTCTCACTCACCCCCCTTCACAGCCGCCAGCCCCCTCTCCACTCTCTTCCTTTCTCTCGCTCACTTCCCTCCGACTCTGGAGCAGCCCCCTCCTCTCATCTCTCTCGATCTCTTACTCTCTTTCATTCTTCTCACTCTTCTCTCAGCTCTCACTCCCTTCCTCGACCTTTTCTCTCTCTCTCTCTCCCCACCGTCTTCTCCGACCTTCGGCGACCGCCACCACCATGGCCGCTCCCGTCTCCACCAGCACCACTTTTACTGTCTTCCATCTCCGTCGTTGTCGTCTCCACCTTATGCACCGGCGACGACCTTCCTCGGCGCCACCGCCACTTCTTCTGCGGCTCCTCCTGCCGCTGCCGCCCTTCCTCCATCGGCGGGCGTCCTGATATGGCCGTGCCGACGACGACGTCCCTCGCCTCCACGTCTCTCTCTTCCTTTCTGTTCTTCTCCGGTTGCCGAACGCCGTCGTGAGCGCCTGATGCTGCCGTTCGGCTCCTCCGTCGGGAGCTTGTCGCGACATGGCCGGCCTCCCCTAGCTCCTCCACCTTCCTCTTTTCTTCTTCCTTTCGTCGCCGTGCTCGGGGACAGTGCCAGCCTCGAGCGACGGGACGCCCTTGGGCCTCGTGTTGCTCGAGCAGCGAGCCCCCTCGGCATGCGTGCCCCTCGGGCAGTGTGCCCTCGTTTCCTATGCACTTCGAGACGCTTACACCTCGGTGTACGTGTCAGCTTCAATTTTGTGCTGCCTCGGTACGTGTGCTACCTTTGGCAGTAGGACGCCTCGAGCCCTGTGCTGCCTTGGTACCGTACCATCTTGTTTTGCGTATCATCTTGATTTTTGTGCCTCGGCCTTTGCGCCTACCTCGTGACCCGTGCCACATTGATTCACGTGCACGCACCGATTTGCATGCCGTATCGAATTGTGTGCCACTTTGTATTTTGTACCGTCTCATTTACGTGCACGCTTCGATTTGTGTGTCGCATTGATGGGTGCATCATCCTGATAATTTCTCGATTTACGTGCACATCTCGGTTTGTGTGCCCGTATCGGTCTACGTGTACGTCTTGATTTATGTGCACGTTATATTTCCCGTTTATCCCGATATTCGTGTCATCTAGATTCTCGTGTGCGTCTCGATGCAAGTGCGCATCTCGGTTTGCATGTCCGTGTCAATCCGTGTGCCTCAGTTTCCGTGCCAGATCCCTGCACTGCTTGCGGGACCTATACGGTATAGCCTTCTATTATCCTTGTGCTTCTTGTTATTATTTTAATATTTTATGCTAATGATTGTTTATTATGTGTTCTGAGGACCTTGATAGACGTTCTAGCTTGGATCCTGATCGCCGAAGACTTGCTTACCTAGCCAAGCCCTCTAGCCAAGTATCCCTTACTCATCGACGGCTCTTGCCCTCCTTCTAGATTTAATTGTATTTAATTCATTATTAATTGCAAATGTATAACCATGATTAGTGTAGCATAGCAGTAGAACTGCCATGATGATAACTTAAGATAGCTTGGTTCGATACCGGGTCGAGCCGTATTGGACGAACTCGGATGGGTCATCTATACCTCCGAGGACAAGAGCACGACTTACTTGTATGGATTGTCCTCATATGCCCTGTCTGACTCGCTGTCGGATAACGACTTGGCTAATTATTTTCTGTGACTGTGCTTGTGGCTTGGGTATGACTATGGGTTCGTGATGCGTCTTGCATGGCGATTCTTGTTGCGTATGTTGGCTTGGCGCCGAGTACGCATCGTAGTGCTACTGGAGGCCGAGACTTAGTGTTCTCGGCTATGGTTTGGTTTTCAGTATGCATTGTAGTGCTGCTGGAACCTGGGACTTAGTGTTCTTGGTTTGTGATTCTACGGCAGGTTGCGCCGAGTAGATTTAGCCCTAATTCGCTGGGAGCTGCCATCCAGAATACAAAGGAGACTCTGTCGAATTTTTTCAGAATTCCGATTGAAAATTTGGTTCGAAGATTTGGGCAGAACCGTTCCTTTGGTTTGCCGAACCAGATGCATGCACGTTTATCGTAGTATAGAGTACATAATTCCAGTACCTGCTAGGTAGACTCATGACTAGATTAGTCGCCTAGCTACTTGACCTGTCTTATTCGTCGGATAGCGTGAGGAGTGCGATTCCACTCGGAGGACGGTCTACAACCCTGGTCCTTGTTTTGTTTAAGGGTTGTTGATCTGCTCCAGAGCGGTTCATGTAATCCTTGCCATTTTTTCGGCGACATTAATTAATATATTCTTGTCCCCTGACCATTCATTATAGGACTTATCCTAGTCTAGCTAGATAGGGCTGACAATTGTCTTATATATCGGGATTTATGACTTTTGGATATATACGAGGATTGGGTATTATATGGAGTATGATCCCGAGATATTGATTTGGTAGACTCATATGGATTTTGGATGGTGTTGCCATTTCATTTTAGATGATGTTTTATTTTGATCAGATATGACTACGTAGATTCCTGGATTTTGATGATTGTGCGAGTGTTTCGTGGAACGAAGAGAATATAGAGGGTATTATTACATGATTTTTACTCGACTTCCCAAGCGCCCAAAATCTGGTACGATTGTTATATCTTGGTAGTTGAGAGGCTTATTTCTTGATAGCTTATGATCATTGATTCAGAGAATTCTTGTGAGCTAGAGGGTCTAGCATTGTTTATGATGATTAGCTTAGTATCTGGTGATCGTCCTTCTTGGCATGATATTTATTCCATCGTAGATGGGAGACTCCTGATAGATTTATTCGATAGATAGACTGACTTGATGATTAGAGTTGTAGGCTCCCATGTGTACTTGAAATGCTATTATAGTTGAGATCCCGACCATGTACCTGATTGGATATCCATGCCATGATGTAGGCAGATGACTTCATGTGATTGATTGATGTCCTTATTCCTGACATCACTACGTGTATCCGTGCTATGATTCCAGCTTACCCTTTGTGGTACTGGCCCTGATTCTACTGGTACTTTGAGGCGCTACCTGTCTTCTGGCACTTTGAGGTGCTACCTGTCTACTAGCACTTTGAGGTGCTATCTCCTTGATTATATTACACTGTGGTGCAATCTTGATATTCTAACTATATGATATGATTACCTGTATGGGTACCTTGGTAGTTGGCCTGTAGTCTTAGCGTGGTCAGGATTGCTTGCTTGCTTGTTGCATAACACTAAGAATGAATCACAACTGGGACTATAGGTGCCGAGGTTGATTCTTACTTAGCATTCTCGTACTGAGGTACAACATCTAGGAGGATGATCATGTGACCACGGCATGTGATTCCGGATAAATGTATGGATAATCTAGGCAACTTAAACTGGTAGAAGCATTAGGAGGGAACGGAATCTCGAGGTCGTGCAGTACTTGTCCACTTTATTTTGGCTGGCCGCCACGGATATTGTTACCGTCCGTATTAGAGGATGGCAGTATCCGACTACTTTATGTACTACATGCTTGTCTTGGTCGCACGGTGGCCTTGCGAGGGACCGGTGCTTATCTAAACTTGTTATATTTGGCCCCGCTAGCCAGGCTGGATCGGTTACAATTTAAGGATTCCTATATTTTGCATTGTTGGGGTAACCCAATCTCCACATAGAAAGCCGTAGGCATTTCAGTGACCGCTTATTCTCCTAAATGTTTGGCTTGTTGCTTACAAGGCTGGCTGATATCGAGTTCCAGTTGGTCATGCAGGTATTATTAGATGTTAGGGAGATTGTGATGTTGGTTATTTAGCTACATTAGTTGTGGATTGTTATCATGCGCTGGTACCGCACGATTCTTACCCTCATTTACTATTCATATATGTTATTCCTGTCATATTTTATTCTGCTGGCTTTTCTTCACCCGTCTTTGAGCCTTCCTTTCTAGTACTTGCTGCGGTTGGCCTGACCAACCCTGTATTGTTTCCAGATTGCCTGTGACCGACCCTGTGGATCTTCCAGACTTGACTTGTGGATGTGCTTCAGTTCCAAACCATGCTAGGAACTGTGGAAAGGTATACTCATCTACATTATCATCCTGTACTATAGATTTCATGATTATCATATGAGTATTTCTGCTTTCCATATGATTCTCTCTCTTGCTTATGATTTTATTGTTATTGCCTGTGGATATGAGATCGGATTTAGGCCATAGATTGATTGCATGCTAGGATACCTAACAAAATTGACAGCCGTAATTGCCGTATGACGTATTCGTACCTTATACGGCGTAGCTGGCCGACGTCCGTCCCCGTATTTCGGTACTAGGGCGTAACCTATCGGGACATGGATTCCTTTTATAATCAACAGTCCATCATACATACAATGTTATTACCCAATTCATAGAGGTTGTTGACCCATAATGAATCTCACTCTTTTATGAGTCAAAGTAATGCACATTGCATATACATGTCTGTTATTATATTCAGATTAAGAGCACAAGCATCCATAATAACATAGGCGTTTGTTCACTTATGTAGTCAGTACAAAGAGAACAACCTCAAGTGGTCATGTTCAATACACACAAAGTGTACTAGTGTAAACCTATAGTCAAGATAGACTAATACCATATTACACTACAACCTTTCCAATGGATTGTCCAAGTTCATCTAGGTTGTGAACTATTTATATATTCATAGAAAACTGATAACATGATCTTATGTGTGACACTACACACCATATTATCTACAATATAGAATATCAGACACTTGCATTAACAATTGCAACAAATACAATATGCAAACATTTGTCCATATGATTCTCATTCAAAATTTAAGAAAATAAAGTTAATACAAAAGTGATGCTTTTAGTATATAACCCTAACATGAACAAGGTGTTGTACACCATCTCTCTAGCAATTACATCATTGATGTCCCCATAGCCCGACAATGGTGAGGATGGTGATGCACCAACACATATCATAGGTATAGGATTAATAATCAAAAGTATGTAAGTACATTTTTTTCTCTGAAAGCCAAGCGTTGGATCCATAGTGTCTTACTATCACCTAGCATTAGTATCAAATGACCATGGTGCAATCTTGTATCGGACGGGCTCGGGCGGGCGGATGCTTAGCCTAAGTCATGTCCTATACTAATATGGACCGGACCGGGCTACCCCAATGGTCGGGTTGAATCGGACCTTGGCCCATCGGGCCGGGTGGACCTTTTGGGCGCCCATGAACCTGAGGCCCAATGATGATCCTAGGACTTGCTATTCTACAAAATGATTTCCTACATTCTGAATCTAGAAATTCTCATCCTATAGCTCCTGTGGGTGTGTTGGGCCTGAAAATCTAGAAATTGAAACATAGGATGAGTCTTACTATTCTAAAAAGTGAGCTCCTATATTCTAAATATAGAATCTAGAAAAATGGGTTGGGGCCTTGAATGATACTCTTATAGTAACATTAGTTAATAGCAAAAGAATATTCTTGTCAACATACAATTGGAACATGTACAGGGACCAGAGTGCGAAAGTGCTCATTTTGTTATAAAATCCCTTCCCTCGTCTCCTGTGAGCCCTCTCCCACTCCCTTATCCCCTTCCTCCTCGCTCTCTACCAACCCCATTTTCTAGGGTTAGGGTTAGGGTTAGGGTTTTAGGTTTTCTTCCTCAAGCAAAACCAAATTTAGGCCTCATCAATGGCTTCTTCCTCCGCTGCAGCCGCTGCCGCCGCTCAAGTCCACGCCACCCCCTTCCTCTTCAACTACAAGAAGAACTTCTCCTCATCCAAATCCCTCTTCTTCTCCTCCCATCCCACCCGCTTCTCCTCCCCCAAATCCCTCCGAATCCAGAGAGGGAATGGGAGGAGCTACGCCCCCTTCCGCGTCGTCAACGAGAAGGTCGTCGGCATCGACCTCGGCACCACGAACTCCGCCGTGGCGGCCATGGAGGGAGGGAAGCCGACCATCGTCACGAACGCGGAGGGCCAGCGGACGACCCCCTCAGTGGTGGCGTACACCAAGGCCGGGGACCGGCTGGTGGGACAGATCGCGAAGAGGCAGGCGGTGGTCAACCCGGAGAATACCTTCTTCTCCGTGAAGAGGTTCATCGGGAGGAAGATGGCGGAGGTCTCCGATGAGTCGAAGCAGGTCAGCTACAGGGTCGTCAGGGACGACAACGGCAACGTCAAGCTCGACTGTCCCGCCATCGGCAAGCAGTTCGCTGCAGAGGAGATCTCGGCGCAGGTGAAGAATTCTTTCTTTTTTTTTGCCGATTTAATCTCATTTCAACTGTAAATGGATATGTTTGGTAAACAAGTTATACAACATTTTTGGTTCTGGTACAAAAGATTCATATGCCAAAATTTGGGTACAGAAGAATCAGAAGCCATTAGATATAATAAGACAATTGGAGCTTCTCATCATGTTCTGAGTATTAGTTCCGAAAAATTGACCGTAAGAATAAGTGTTTTTTAGTATCATTTTAGTATCATGTGGGTTATGTTCTCATTTGATTATAATGTATGCGGAATTTTGAAGTTGGAATGATTGAATTACGTTAATATTTTCGAATGGGTATTATAAATCATGACAAAAAATTGCTGAGCCAATTATTTTTTAGGTTGATTTATTTTATAGGTAAAATAGATGATTGTATTCAGGCGTTTTGTGTAACCAAATAATATAGAGTATAAGGGGTTCTCAAAAGTTGATTGAAGTATTAGCATTTGTTGTAGTAAAAAGCATTTGTTGAATGAGTATTAGCTAATACCATTTTTTATGGTTGAAAAAGAAAATTCAAAGTCAACTGGTACAAGAATCTAATACCCCATTACTGTTTGGGTATGAGGGTTTATGTATATAAGAATCAACCTCTAGAGCACAGTATTAATTAGAATGCTAGGTTGCGTAGTTGCATGGATACTCCTCTAGAGCACAGTATCCATGATAGTATCAATATTTGACCTATATCCAACATGGTACTTCTTGGACACTCTTGCTGGTATGATGTCCTTGTCTAGGCTCCAAAGGGTCCCAAAACGTAGTTGAATGTGATTGGCGTGCTATACAGAATTGAGATATGAAAACTATTTATTTGCTGTGAATCCTAATTATTTGGAACCTAGTTACAATAAGCATGCGTAAAATGTAGATATTATTATGATATAATAGTATAAAATGTATATACATGTGTTTTAATGTGTATGTAATTGTGTCCATACCATACCCATATCCTAAAGTTTCCAAATACTATTGTATCTCCTATCGGTATTTTGCCCTTATCGAAGTCCATGTTCGTGTCTATGCAACCTACTTATAACTTGTACACATTAAAACTCACTTGTATACAATTTTTTGCTTAACTAGGTTGATTTGTTTATTTTATAGTCATGTTAATGGTCATGCATTTGGTTATATGCCAGAAATGTCCTCACCCCTACTCTCTTGTGGTTTCAGGTCTTGAGAAAACTTGTGGATGATGCATCCAAGTTTCTAAATGACAAGGTTACTAAAGCAGTGGTCACTGTACCAGCTTACTTCAATGACTCCCAAAGGACAGCAACGAAAGATGCTGGTCGCATTGCTGGTTTGGAAGTTCTCCGCATCATCAACGAACCTACTGCTGCGTCCTTAGCATATGGTTTTGAAAAGAAGAACAATGAGACCATTCTAGTATTTGACCTGGGGGGTGGTACATTTGATGTTTCAGGTAACCAGACTCATCTAAATCACCTGATTCATTTTGATTTCTGCTTTACCATTACTATATCCTTCATGATTCTAATTTATGGTGTACAACTATTTGTCTGCTAGTTGTGTGTTTTCATATTCTATGCAGCTTTGATTGGGAAGCCATGCTTTACGTTTGTAGTAATCTTTGACAGTGATTTTAAAGATGCACTTTCTTTTCTGGAAGGAAGGCACCATTATTTCCCCTGTAGAGAATCTCAGGAATATGTGAACATCAAATTTACATCATCAAAGTTTTGCCTTGCTTAAGTCTGGTGTCCACTTAAGTGCATTTGAAAAGAGCAAATACTTGACTTATACCATCAATCTTTGATGTTGGTCCCCAGATGAGAGGCATATAAGGGTATTCTACTCAATGTTCTAAAAAGCGCTAGGCGGACTCGGTGCGGCGGAGGTCCGCCTAGCGCCTAGCCCGCCTAGGCGGCCGCCTAGAATTTTTTTTTTTTTTTTTTTTTGAAAATTTTGAAAATTTGAATTTTGAATTTTGAAATTTGAAATTTCAATGTTCTAAAATCCAAATACTATTTTAAAACCCAAACAAATATCCAAAATACAACTAAGAATAAACAAAATCAAAAAAAAATCAAAAAAAATCAAAAAAAAATCAAAAAATTCAAAAAATCGGCCGCCTAGGGGCGCCTAGGCCCGCCTAGGGCCCGCCTAGCTGCCTAGCCCACCGCCTAGGGGGTTTTCGGTGCGGTGGGTGGGCGCCTAGCGCCTAGGCGGGCGCCTAGGCCGATATTTAGAACACTGATTCTACTAGTAAGGAAAGATGAAATAAAACATGATGCGCTTAAAAAATCCATTAGGTCATTAGAACGGGCAAGTACCATTTAGAATAAATTGCTGAAAAGTGGCAACTTTTAAGTTGGATATTTGACAGTTAAGTGATGAACTATTGATTTTAAGTATTTTTTTAGCTGCTAGATAAAATTGGTTGATTCTAGTGGGGAATTAAGCTGGAGTATGTATATTACACACTTGATGTGAATCCAGTAAAAATAGCAGGGACTTGTTGCAATTGTGACCTACAGCTGGTCTGAGTTTTATACATCTAAACACTTCAAACTTTTCTAATTTAATTCTTTTACCGTCTACTTTGTGCATGTTTGCAAATGCTCACTTTAGATTTACTTTATTAGCTATCCACCACCATCACCACCACCACCACCACGGGTCACCTTCAACATCGGCCATCACTCTTTCCTACCTTAAATGGCTGAATTGCGGCTTCTCCCTGTCCCTCAGCATGCAACACAAAAACCACACATCTGCCCACCCTTTCTTCTCCTATGTTGAATCTCCACCTCCCCTGTTCCCTTCTCAATTATCCAGCAACGTCGAATCCTTGCCACCTATGCCCTCATTCACCTGCATACTAACAATGTTGACCCTCATGGATCACTGGAGCAACAACGCTGATGACATAGCTGAGTCAACACTTCTACTCTTCATTCGTTTTGTCCTCTTACTGAGCAGCCCTCGCATAGCCTCTGCGACCACCACCAAAGACCCACTAGGTCTGTCAGATCAACAAATAGAAGATATTTCACGCCCTCGAAAGTTTCTTTTTTTTAGATAAAGGTATTTTTGCCCCTCGATGTTTATTTTTTTGCTTTAAGGTATTTTCGTACCGCACGCACACACAAAAAGAATTTCCGGGTCCGCCCTTTTATATAATGTATGTTCCTCCGGAGGTATTAAGATAGGAACTTGTGTGTATACACAGTGTCATACGTTTCGGCTTTTCACACTTCATATTTCTTTTTCGAAGTTCATGTCTTAAGAAGCTGATGCATATTAAAGGATGAGGTATTATAAAAGCATTAAATGTTAAATCTTGTCTCAGATTGTTAAACCCTTTTGTAATATAAAAATGGTAATTGATCATTGACTGAAAATATTAAGATTATAAGTTAATTAGATACAACGATTAAAATAACTAGAGTACTAGTTGATCTTTGGCATTTTGGTTCTGGGATTGAGGATTATGCTCTGAAATGCTCTGAAATTCAAGGATACTTGAGAGTACCCAAGAGGAATCTATTTTAACCTTTTAGAATGGGATTCATTTCAATGTCATTAGGAGCCCCAACCCGTATTTATTAGTGGGAAGTCCAGATAACATTTGTCAAATCTCTTGGAAATCTAGAATAGGATAGGATCACTTAATGAAGCCGCCACCAGGTTAGGTCTCCTCCCTTGCTGTCTCCTTGTTTTAATCTTCCATTGCATTCACGTTGCCTACTTTTTCTGTCCAGATGTGCTTCCACTGTCACCATGTTTATATAAATCCAATAAACCATGAAAATTAGCTTTATGCACAACTAGTGCCTCATACAACTAGAGCTGCAGGGCAGCCCAGTTGCATGCAAACACAACCAAAGTCTTTGTGAT
This sequence comes from Iris pallida, assembly GCA_029216955.1. Taxonomy (NCBI): domain Eukaryota; kingdom Viridiplantae; phylum Streptophyta; class Magnoliopsida; order Asparagales; family Iridaceae; genus Iris; species Iris pallida. Next base: position 1,600,998 of record JANAVB010010193.1, on the reverse strand, counting down.
AAAGGTGGAAGTGGACCACAATTTTTGGCCAAGAAGTTTCAAGTGATGTTAGATTTTGTGATGGTTTTACTTTTAAGAAGCCGAAGAGAGGTTTGATTTGGGCAAAGTGGCTAATTTACAGCATGTGGTTCATCACGCTATTTAAAGAGAAAAAAAAGTGAGGGGAACAAAGGGGAAGGGGGACATTGAGAGAAATTTATGGAAGGGTTCGTTACCCTCATGAAAGCTGTTGCAAACTTTTGTTTCCAGCTGCAATTTTCAGCACGAGGGATGTTTTTGGGAGAGGAGGGAATGAAGATTGTTATTTATGTAAAGATGTGATGCTATATTAACCAAATGCCACAAGTGTCTAGCAAGGCTGGCTTATGTTCAGATTAGATTTATTATAGAAAGTTGAATCCTCATATCTTCCCTTGACCTTGACCTTCCACTTATTAGAGAGTGTTTGGTTGCAAGCAAGTGAAGTGAAAGTGGTATAAGTGTTACCTTTTTTTGTTGTTTTATCAGTTTTGTTGTTTGGTTACAAGCAAGTGAAGCTTGATTTTCACTTTGGATGTGACAGTGAGCTTTGTCCCCTTCAAAATTTCTCTCATCCTCCCTCTCAGGACCTGTTTGGTAAATCGTAAGTGGAGGAGATTTGGATTTGCACTTTCAAAAGTATGGAAAATGTATGGAAATCCATACACTTTCTTGTTTCCCTAGTCGGGGACGAATGTGTTGGGTAAGGATAAGAAAGTCAGGAAGTGAAAAGTGTGAGAGTGCACTATAATAATTAAATATTAATTAATTTGTTTAGAAAGTTAATATAATTACTAAATACTAATTATTATTATAAAAAATAAATTTATTGACCAATTATTAGTTAATATGTAATTAATCACCTTAAATATTGCTTAATTATCTTATTTACTAACTAATTGTCTTAGTCACATAATAATAGTATTAGTTCTATAAATAAATTGACAATTAATTACATTTTTAATTATGAAAAAATAAATAAAAAAATTAATGTTTAATTATGATAGTATTAAAATTTCATCATTAGCATCCAAATATCAATTCTTAGCTATTAATTAATTTTTAGTTATGATTTTTTTTATTAAAAATATTAGCATCCAAGAGTTTCTCCCCCACATCCTAAAGAAGAAAATAGGATGTAATTACATTTTTAATTATGAAAAAAATAAATAAATAAATTAATGTTTAATTATGATAGTATTAAATTTTCAACATTAGCATCCAAATATCAATTCTTAGCTATTAATTAATTTTTAGTTATGTTTTTTATTAAAAATATTAGCATCCAAGAGTTTCTCCCCCACATCCTAAAGAAGAAAATAGGATGTGGACAAGCTCCAAATTCAGCCGACAAGAAAGAAACTGCAGCACATTTAATGCTTGCACTTCCAAAAATTATCCAAGGGAGCCAAACACTTGGAGTGGTGGATCCAATTCCAAATTCACAACTGCAGCACATTCTTTCCTTTTTTTTCGAGTTACCAGACAAGCCATCAAGGTTGAAGTGCGATGAAAATGGGGTTTATAATAAGGTCTTCTCTTTTCATTTTCACTAAGTGAAGTGTACAAATTCACACTTTTAAGTCATTCCACTTGCAACCTACCACAAACATATAAAGTGATGGAAGTGGTACTTGTAAGGAAACAAAAAAAATTGTAACCAAACAATGTATCTCAACAACACACTTAAAAATGTGGACAAGTCGCTTGTTTCACTTCATTCCACTTGCTTGCAACCAAATACATCCTTAGCAACACTGTCGGTGGTTAATCTAGAACTTTCTTCCCCTTGATTTACCTTTTCTTTTCCTTTTGTATTCCTAGTTTTCAGCATGGAGGTACTTATGTGTTGTAGTATTCACCTTGTGCAACTAAGATGGTTACTAGATTGCTTTAGTAGGGTGCAGGTTGCGGTTTCAAGGACTTGGATTCATGTGAGAGTTACGAACGAGTCCAAAATTATTGAAGGTAACGTGGAAGAACATGCAAGGGAGGAATTCTAATAACTTGCACTGCGGAATTGGTTTTTGTAGCACTGTTGTGAATAAAGTTATTGAACTACACTTTTTGGAAAATTAGGTGTCTGGACTTAGTGAACTACAACACTTCATTGTCATTGGCGAATGAAGTTATGTACGTTGCACAAGTACATACACGGGTACGGAAACGATACGAGTACGGGATACATGCATTCCAAATAGGTAGATTGTGGGGGGCTGCTATGAGTTACTAGGAGGGAGCAATGCCTGGAAGGTACCTTGACCTGTAATTTTGACTATGATTGGGCTATGCAGTTGTAGAACCCGGTGAACCGGACCTATTGCTAAATAATGATACTCTCTCCTAATTGCTCTCTTCTATCTAATATTAGATGAACACCAACATAGAATGGACGACGCCCATTGAGTGAATCCTATCAATGAGATGAGGTCTTCCTAGGCTCCATGGCTCCCTTTTAGCTTGAGCACTACGGCAAAATATAGAACCGAAACAACAATTGTCGTATAGTGACACAAAAACCCTGGACTTCTGAAAACCAGAGTGATTCATCGTAACCTTAACTGGAAATGCCAGGCTAGAACCCGTGGAATGCTCACCATGCTTTAGCAAGTTAGGTGCCCATGGTGAGATCTCCCTCCTAGGAGAAAGCAATGCCCCAAAATCTAAACTGGGTACATTTGCTAGTTTATTTTGTTTCACTATCTTATCAGCTAAGAATAAAACACATGGTGAATCCCCAGCACGTCGAGTCCTGTATAACATGCGAACCTGGTGCCACAACTAATCTCAAAGTGAAGAGAGCGAGGGAAGGTGCCCAAGCGATTGAAAGGATCAGTACTGTTGTTGTGTTGTTGCTTTGTGTCCGGAAAGCTAATTAGTGTAAATGTATCCACGTTGTTGAGGCTCAATGCCCGGGAAGATAAATTAGTTTAGAAATACCTGAGTGGGCTTTAATAAATCCTTTTACCTTTTTATTTGTTTGCCAAATCTTCTTCAGTTCCATTCAAACTCGCTTTTGTCTGAATCTTCGTGGAAGAATAAGCTAAGAGGTTCACCAGCCTACATCCAGGTATCTCCCAAAAAGAATGAAACCTAGAGGTAGTTACCTATGTTGCATGAGTACGGATATGGACACGGGTACAGACACGATACAGACATCATTTTGCGGTGTTTGTGCAATTAGTAACTTATGATATGCGTACAGACGTCATTTTTCTGTGATTTTAAATTGGACGAATCTTGTGACAAAGCATCTTTTGTTGAAGGTACATGACGGTAGCCAGAAATGCATTAGGCTGCTCAAGATGGGGAAAACTTATAGTAAATAATACTTGCATTGATTACCTAACCAAATTTATGTAATAATCATGCTCACCTAACATCATGAAACTTATGCTTACGTGGTGCCTTTTATGACGCATGCTTGTTAAAATTCCTCATTGGTATATTAGTTTGGAAGCAAATAATAGTTGAAGATTTATATCGAACATTGACGCTTTTTGCCAGATCTGTTCAGGAAAATTAATTATCGATAATTTGTTGCAGTTCTTGAGGTTGGAGATGGTGTTTTCGAGGTGCTCTCAACTTCTGGGGATACACATCTTGGTGGTGATGATTTTGACAAGGTTAGCTGAATGTTCTAGTGTTAACCAGCAACATGGTGATGTTGCAAGAATTAATATTAAATGCTTATATTCTTACTCATCTTTGGGCATGTGGGCTAGTGCATGGAGTCACAAGTATGAAGTATTACCCGGTTATGTTCATGTAGTGAAATGCATGTGAAGTTCCTGATTAATACCTGTGTAGCAGATGACAGTCAAGCAAATGGTTCAATATGGACACACCTATATTTCTATTTCATGCCTTTAGTCAGAACAGTCTACAGACTATTGACGATATGACTTAGATTGCATTTATCTACATAGTCATCTTTCTACACCGAACAAGTCCATCATGCTGCATAAATATAAATTCATTTGATAGATTAATTATATATTGTTTGTTCACTCTTCTTATTCTTCTTCATATTTGTACCATTTGTCATCCATGCTATAAAAGCTTGTGATGTCAAACACTGAATTTGGGATTTTTGTCGTTTTCTAGCATATTGATTCACCATGATATTGTCTGGTGTTTCATATTTAGGACTGCTTTGCAATTTACTCTCTATTTTTTTTCTCACCAATTAGATAAAGATTTGTTCTTCTTCTTGTTTTATGCTTAATTTCTACGTGTATTTTATAGTGTGCTGATTTGTACAACATCTGCATATCCCACTTGGTGGATCTTGTCTAAATGCTTATTCATTGTTATGTTGCACAGAGAATTGTTGACTGGCTGGCTGCAGATTTCAAGAAAAATGAAGGTATAGATCTCCTGAAGGACAAACAAGCCCTTCAGCGCCTCACTGAGACTGCAGAGAAGGCCAAAATGGAGTTGTCATCCTTGACCCAGACAAATATTAGGTTAATTTTGACATTGATTTTCTTTAGCTGGCTATTTAGTAAATGAGTTTTTTTGTATTCATCTAATCCAGGCTTATTCTCCTCACCTTTTACAGTTTACCATTCATCACAGCAACTGCAGAGGGGCCCAAGCACATTGAGACAACTATAACTAGGGCTAAATTTGAGGAGTTGTGTTCAGATCTCCTTGACAGGTAAAGTTTCTTTTTCATTGATCCTTTAAGGTTGCTTAGCATGATGCAGATGAGTGTGAACAGAAATACGATACTCTTGATGGTTTAGAATTGCAAAGTTTTGAATAGGAATATGTTGCTAATGATTTCTGTACTTGTTACATCAAGTATGTCTTATAGTGATCCATGGCTGCAGTCATATGTAATTTAGAACTTCGTTGGTAGGTGGAATTAACAAACTGGTTTTTTGTATAATAATATCATTCGATTCTGAAGTCCTAATTCAACAGTTCATTTAATTTCATTGAACAGTTGAGTTCAATTAATATACTTTAGAACTAATATGCTTTCTTTTCAAGAAAGGCTATATGTGCTATATAGTATTGAGTGACATATGGTTAATGGCTGGATGATTGACACTTCTATTGTTTATCTTGTAATGCTATCACTTCGCTTTTGATTCTTTTTTGTGTTTTAGGCTTAGAACTCCGGTAGATAATTCCTTGAGGGATGCAAAACTTGCATTCACGGATTTGGATGAGGTGATTCTTGTGGGTGGCTCAACTCGTATCCCAGCGGTCCAGCAACTTGTGAAGAAGCTGACTGGAAAGGATCCTAATGTTACCGTTAATCCTGACGAGGTTGTTGCTCTCGGCGCTGCAGTCCAGGTCAGTCTTGATAAGATATATATATTCTCATCCTGGTCATAGCATCTTTTAGCCTGCTGCATTGTAGTTAGGCTCTATGATGATTGTTGGGAAGGGATTTTGCGGAGGAACAATATCAGCTAATAAGTCTTTGTTATTATGCAACATAGACTTGGTAATATGTGACTTTGTGATTATTTTGGTATATGCATGACTTCTAATAGTAGAGAATCTTATCCCGTTGTTAGTGCTTGCTAGTTCTTCCTGGTTTTTAGATCATGAATTGAGGCAATACCCAATATTCATATTAATTGTTGAAATATTCTTTTTGTAACTTCATGCTTTATGATACTTTGGACATTGTGTTAAGGCTAGTCAAAGTTGTCTAGTTTTCAATTGCACAAGCTCTGCTGGAAGCTGAATCACTGAAGTTTTTTACATGAAAATGGACACTTTATTGTCTAGTGTGGAACTATTAATCATTATGAAAAATTATGTCCTTATTGAAGCATCCTTTTAACTGTAATTTAACATCTCTTTCACTAGGATTCCTCTAATTGCACATGTTGTACTAGATATATCTTAATAATAGAATATACTCACCAAGTACATTTAGAAAATATAGTATCTTGATGGATGTGAGTCAAGTTCATACTCATAGTTGTCCATTTAGATTATCGTGAATTGAATATGTATGTCTTCCCATGTGCATTCTTAATTTCTATTTCTTGTTATTTGTGTGTAGGCGGGGGTGTTGTCTGGAGATGTCAGTGACATTGTTCTTCTGGATGTAACACCACTTTCCATTGGACTGGAGACTTTGGGTGGAGTGATGACAAAGATCATTCCAAGAAACACAACATTGCCCACCTCAAAGTCAGAGGTCTTCTCCACAGCAGCAGATGGGCAAACGAGTGTTGAGATCAATGTTCTTCAGGGTGAAAGAGAATTTGTGAGGGACAACAAATCACTTGGAAGTTTCCGTCTTGATGGAATTCCTCCAGCCCCTAGAGGGGTCCCACAGATTGAAGTCAAGTTTGATATTGATGCCAATGGTATTCTTTCTGTCAGTGCTGTGGACAAGGGCACCGGGAAGAAGCAAGACATCACAATAACTGGGGCCAGCACCTTACCCAGCGATGAGGTACTACATTCATAAGTTAATTAGCAGCAGAGCTGTTGGTGTCATAGTTGAATAGCGTATACATCTTGCTTCAGCAAAATTTTACGACCCCTTTCTGTTTACTAGAATTACTTTTTCATGCCAAAGCCACCATAATTAATTTCAGTACTCGATCTGATTAATCTTCCCTGGAGTGTCTTGGCTTGTGCTAAAAATGCGAAAATCACATAACCGATAACTAATTGCAGTATCTGCTCTATTAAAGTTGTCCTGCCATGAAGTGATACACCACCTAGATATTCCATCAGTTTGCCTTGTCAAACCTCATAGCCAAGTGAATGAATGGATCCATTGATTGCAATACCAGATCTGTTGGCCATCCTGCCATGAAATGATACCGTATTTTAGACATTCTTCAGAATATTTTTTATTAACTGTATCTTGGCTTATATTTATATGCTAGGCACGCTTTTCAGTTTCCAACCAGTTCAACCGTCTTTGATGCCATTTGACTAGAAAATCTTATACTGAACTTTGTTTCTTCTGTAACATAGTAGATCATTTATCTAACATGGGAACATGTAGGTGGCGAGAATGGTTAACGAAGCAGAGAAATTCGCAAAGGAGGATAAAGAGAAGAGAGATGCTATAGACACCAAGAACCAGGCAGAATCTGTTGTCTATCAGACGGAAAAACAACTGAAGGAACTGGGAGACAAGGTCCCCGCTGCTGTCAAGGAGAAGGTTGAGTCAAAGCTAGGGGAGCTCAAAGAGGCCATCTCAGGTGGATCGACACAGGTCATGAAGGATGCCATGGCTGCCTTGAACCAGGAGGTGATGCAACTTGGACAGTCACTATACAATCAACCTGGCGGACCTGGTCCTACACCCAGTGCTGGTCCTGATGCTGCAGGGCGTCTGACACATCTGCCAAAGGACCTGAAGGTGATGTTATTGATGCTGATTTTACTGATAGTAAGTGAGAATTACAAGCAAAGTGACGGCTCTTCACAGTGAAGCTTGGAAGGTAGGGTGTCCGATTTTTCAGTCTATACGATGATAGAAAGATGATATCTGGTGCTCACTTAATTCTTCCCTCTTATTTGTTGTGGGGTTTTGAGGTTGGAGGTTGTGTAGGGAGTTACCTTGAGTGTGTAAAACCAAGTACCTGCAACTATCTGGCATGAAAATGCACACTGCTATCCGAATATACATGGCTGTGTTTCTCACATTTTGCTAGATGTTTATGTTTGCCCTTTCACAATTAAACCACCTTACATGCGGCGTTTGAGTTATATTTTTGGACCAAAAAATGATTGTAATAAATATAGGCAAATGCTAAGAGCACTACAAATGTTATTAGGGTAACACATTTTTTTCCAGTCTATTCAGGATTGTCAAATTTTTTGAGGTCCTTGCTATTTTAGGATTGCAATCTTGATTTTATATGGACTGTCGGGACTGCCGAAGTTCACAATTTTATTATTTCGGGTCTGTCGAAATTCTGGAAGACTGCAAAAATTGACAATTTTATTACTTCAGGATTGTCGAAATTTGGACTTGGCAGTTCAAGAACTGCCAAAAGTGTTTTCTAGTAATTGTTATAGGGACCTTAACATACCATTGTGGGGTCGGAGTGCGCTCGCGTCACCAACATATCTTCGGTGGCTCCTCCAACTTAAGTTGATTTTGTACCGTAAGTCTCCATTCAAAGGCCAATTTTTGAAGTTTCTTCCACTCCTCAAACTGCGAAGGTAATCGATAAAATTGCGGTGAGCTTAATCAAGGGTATTTACCTTATTTAGACTATCACTGGTGCTTTACAAGATTTTTGACTTTAAACTTGTCAAGAGTACTTTGGCGAGGAGCATCGAGTCCATTCAATCCTTGGGTGAGACCAAGCTTGATTCTTGGGACAGCTCAAAGGCAAGCTTAGCAAAAACAACACCAAGAAGAGTTAGCATGAATATTACAAAGCTGAAGTCTGATATTGATGTTGTTACTGTTCAAATAATGGTGGGTGAGACGCGAGAGTCCACATACACCAAGGAAATAAACTGTATGAGAGCAGATCAAGCAGGCCCAACTTGCACTGGCTCATTTGGAAGCTGACAACAAATTCTGGAGTTGGCTCAATGTCCTTTTTGAACATCTTTCTCTGCAACTTTGCTTTTGTATTTTTACAACATCATATGTAATCAAGACTTTGACTATCAATGAAACTTCATTTTGCTATATATTGTTTTTGTCGTAGTATGTCTAGCAATCGGATGTATGATGGACATGAAAGTTCGAAATATCACAAATTTTGACTTATTGTTCAGAGGTAATATGGACATGACAATAAGCACAATTTTGATTTTTCTTGCTTGCTCAGAGGTGTAAATGGACATGGTAAGTAAGACTTTTAGAATGAAATCCGATGGGGGTTAAAATCAAAACCATTCAAAGGTGTGCTAACATGACAATGGATGAGTTTGACTTACTAGAGATGTGCATTCAACCATTCAGAGGTATAGTCGGACATCATGATGAATAAATGATACTATTAACTCTCTTGGGGTTAACAATAGGACTCTAGGGAATAATGTTGAGGAATTTGTTAATGGGGGATATACCACCCCAGTCATACTAGCAACGTAGTATAGATATTAAATTGAATTCATAATAGGAAATGATAGATAAATTGAAAATATTAATCATTAGCTATTAAACCGTTCAGACGTATGCTTAGACATGACGGTAGGCGGATGATGTTATTAACATATTAGGGAATTGTAGACTTTGAACAGTTCAGAGGTATAACTTGACGTGAAGGTTAGTGAAACTACTAACTCTCTATAATTAATAGCATCATTCTTTAGTATGGTAGGAATTGTCATAAGCATGACATGAAAGTCGTTAAGGCCTTACACTGAGAGCCAACACTGCAAAGGATTTTTACAGGTTTACAGTCTTTGTGATACCAACAACATAGTACAAACAATAAATTGAAGTTTGCAGATTACTTCCTATCCGGTGGGACTAGAAGTAAGATGTCTTTAGGCCAACTGGGACCTAAGGACAATATTAATTGTAGTGTAGAAACATTTGTCATTGATCTCGATGAGAACTTTTTGAAGGATCTGAAGATGATTCCTATGGCAAAATTTTGTGGCGTTATTACCCAAAAGCATATTCATGACTAGGTGTGGAATAGTTCGAGGTGATGTCGCCCTTGACTTGGGTCAAACATAGTATTCCTGGAGAAACTTACCGTTGATAGGCATCATAAGCAAGTCTTCATTTTCTTTTGCAAGGTGGTACCTTCGTTATAATACATGATTCGACCATGAAGGGACCCTCCCATTTGGCTTGAAATTTGCCTTGGCTTTTGTGTATCATGATCACGGGTCTTCTTACTGCTAAGACCAAACCACCAATTTGAAAAACTCTTTCCTTACCTTTTTGTTAAGGCCTTGGAAATACAAGCCTGGTATAGCTCAATACACCATTGAGCTTGTAAATGCATTTATCGATGCTTGTAACTACTGTAGGCGGTAACCGACCATTCTCTTTTGTAGTCAATTTGTTGGCCAAAGCTACACATAGAGACAATATTTGTGTTTCCAATGAAATGATAGCTTGCATCCATATACCATAGAGTAAGGCGTGTTGTTGGTTGGTGTTTTGACCGTTGTATAGTAGGCCTAGACATTTCCTTAGCTTTTTGTTCCAATCTTGTTTGTTGGAAGGGACAAAATTTTTGTGGAGCTTGATAATTGTCTTGTTGAAGGCTTCGACTAATCCATTTGTTTCATGATTGTATTTTGTAGAAGCTACATTCTGGATTCTGATTTTGTTATAAAATCTATCAAATGCCTGACTAGCGAACTGTGGACCTTATCATGGATCCTTCAAGGAGTACCAAAGCGGTATATAACATAATGTTAATAAAGCTGGTGACATTGGACGTCTTCACTTCACTAAGTGATATCGTCTCTGCCCATTTGGAAAAGTAATAAGTTATTGCAAGGATAAACCAATGTCATTTGACTGAAGGTGGATTGATAGGGCAGATGATATCCATAACCCATGCTTCAAAGGGACATGAAGCAATTGTTGAGTGCAAGAATCTCGATGGTTGATGTATAGAATCAACATGGATCTGACAAGCTCTACACTTTTTTACATAATACACAACGTCATCAGTCACGATAGGCCAGTAGTAACCCATGCTTTTTAATCGATCATGTAGCTTAGGACCAGGTTGATGTGCACCACACGTGCCATCATGTCCTTCTTTAAGGGCTTCTTGTGCTTCTTTGTAGACAAATATTGAAGCAAGATGCCTTCGTAAGATCTACGATAGAGCATCTTGGGGACTAAATCATAGTATAATTGAAGGGAGCGTCTTCTGATAGATGTTGCTTCTTTTGGATCATTTAACAAAATCTGGTACATAGTGAAGTTGATAAGGGGAAACTTCTAATCACGTAGTTTGAAGTCTATCGCAGAAGTATAGACTCCTCAAAATTTTAAATTATCCTTAGTGCAGAACAATTAACGACTCTCTACCGTTACAAAGTGTTTGTTTTGGTTGGAATGGAAAGAGAAGTCGCTAACCCCACTGGAGCATCAACTTCTGTATTTTATAATCTTGGCACATGACTGATAAGAAACCCTTGAATGTATCAACTAATTCAACGGTAGCTTGATAATAAGATATCAGATCTTCATGTAGGACTTCATATCTCTCCTAACCTGACTGACGATCAGTTTCGAATCACCATAGGCTTCTTGGTACTCAACTCCTAATTGACGAGAGAGCTGAAGACTAATAAGCAATGCATTATAATTTTTTTACTTCAATCGTCCAAAATACGACCACGTACTATTATCCACACTATTTACTTACTTTAATTTTTCTAGGGACCAAGCCTAGTTAGTAACCCTCATCAATTATAAAAAAAGTACCTATGTTCTCCTGCTATCCGTCATGCTAAGCCTAATCCATGTAAATAACTTGGCTTATCTTACCATTCGATGCTTAAAAAACTACTACTTTATGCAGTTTATGGCAGGGTTAGCATCAGTGTTCTGAGTAGGCTTTTTATATGACCAATTATAGTACTTGTGTTAAGTCTCTTCTACAAGGTTAGAAATGTGCAGATATCTAGATCGTTTCATTCTTCTGCTTATTTTTTTAAGAAGGGCAAACACGTTTGGGAACAATAGAGGTACCCTTCCCTGGTTCAATATAAGTATCGATGTTACTTAGAATACAATAGAGGTATCCTTCGTTATTACCCAGTATTCTTGATCCCAAATTAGTCAGCTCAGAGGGATTATAAGTAGAGATGACTATAACTTTATAATACACTCAACATTTCTCAAAAAAAAAAAAAAAAAAAATCCATCTATCAAGTTACACATCTTAAGTACCTGGTAGCTGTTTGGCCCATCACCAAAAGATTCACGCTCAGCCACGTATGGTCTGGCACATCCAAGTTTGCTTACCTCTTCGATCAATGTTCTCTCTCTTCTGCAAGTCTTTTGTATTTAACAGGAACCCTTTGTTGCCATATATTAGTGAACATTTTCATATAAGTTTGCCTTGCAGCCAGCACATATCCAAACTCATATATGGGTTTTCACGGAACCATCGGATCTACATACGTAGAATTTAGTTATTGTGGTGATGAAACGTTATTTTTTTACTCGTCTGGTTCTTTATGCTTCATGTTTTTTTTGTTTTTGTTTGTCTTTTGACAGTTTGTTTCTCCTACTTCTCACATATTTATTCAGAGAAGCTTGTGCATCTTCCTATTGTTACTTTGTTAATGATTATATACAGCTAATTAACTTTCAGCCTGTACTTATTCTTCGTTGCTATCATTAGACAATTAATAATATTTGTAAGTGAATTATATTCAGAAAAACCAGGATGTTTTTGATTCAATATGTCGACGAAAGCGATTGGATTATGGTTTATTTGAAGATAAATTTATCTTTGCTTTTTTGTACAGTTTATAATGCTTGGTAATTAGCTTAACATTTTTGTTTTGACTTTAACCATATCAGGTGTTCCATCCATCATTAGAAATTACCATCTAGAATTACTTAGTCACTGAACATATGTTCCCGAGAAAATTGATATTATGGTAAATAAGCTAGGGTGTTGATTGAACATGTGGAGATATTCGAGAGAGAGCCTTTTTAGTGCCTGTAGTATGTTTTTAGTTGGCTATAGGCTTGGGACTTGGGAGGCGGGGGATGTTTGACAGTATTTATGGGTATATCATTTCCATTATCATTTCCTTACTGCAAAAAACCCTTGAATATAATTTTTAAGATGTTAAACATTTTTTAGGACGCTTAACTTCAACTGCTTTTTTCTAAGAATATATTTGTTTTCTTTAAATGGAGTCCATCTTTTAAGGTTTTTTCTTTCGCTGATTATTTTATAGTTTTATTTCTCATTATATTTTTCCAAAACATGTATATTATTGGTCTATGCCAAGCATTGTGCTCGACAACATGACAACTGGTAACTATAAATTATCTGATGGCTGCTGAATAATTGATCCAACAACGATTTGTAGTTCTTATGTTTTTGAGTATCTTTCTTCCTTCATTTACTAAAACTTTATGTAGATTGATTGCAATATCACCCGTTGCATATCAGCAATTATCATTCTGGAGTTTCAAATGAGCTTTAGTTATGACCTTGAATATTTTTCATAAATAATGATCACTAACAATTCGTATATGAAGATATAAACCTAGACACCCTTTATCATTGGTATACAATAAATTAATATGAACTTAATGCACAATGACGCTTGCATCAGTTAGATGTATAGTAATAAGTTTATCTTGTAGATAATTTTTTTTAATTTGTATATTCACTACTTTGGATCTGATTGTATATTTTTACAGGTGGTGTTGGAGTCTCTCCTGGAACCAAACCTGAAACAAACATTGTAGAGGTTCTGGAATGGTGAGGCTAAATGGGATGTTCATTTTTGGGAATTTTTAGATTCCAGTCAAACTGTTCACATTATGGTGGACCAGGGAAACTGTTAAGGTATGATTTTTTTTTTCTCTTGATGAAATTGGTATGGCTTTTTTTGGCTTGTTGTAACCTAACTGGGGATATTCTAGCTTAAAGTTTTGAACCAATAGCACTGGGTTTTCCAGAATAAACTTTTGGCCCATTTCCTAAATAAATTTCCAACTTGCTTAATCTCCAGAAGATTGAACTATATCATAACAGTCACCGCAAGAAAATATATGAGCGTTACGTACAATATGGGTCCATATTTTCTTTATAAACACAAGGCATAGTTGTGGTAGTTTACTTTGCTTCTAATATCTGTAGCTTATCTTTTTCACTTCATATCCTGTATGTGGGAGCATTTGCTATGCTACAAAGTTACTTTCCTGACTCCTACATTTCCTTCGATATGTGGCAACTAAGTACAGCTACCCTCAAGAGAGTAGCTCTAAAGAGGTATTTGACTCTATGAATTCAATTTGAGACCAAAATATTAGTCATTTAGGTAGAACTTTGAGTCTTTGTTCTGAACCCTCTAGTTTTTCTTTTTCTTATGTTTTTTGAAGAACAAGGGTGGTTAGAAAACGACGAGTTCTAGGTAATTGGTAATCAGCTTATACAATGAAATATGATGTATATGTTAACTATTATGAGAAACTCAGTATGTTTGGGTCAAATGACACTAAGTGAATTTAGCATCGACATATCAAAATTTATTTTGAATCATCTTTAATGGGATATCTAAACTTTAATGCAAGTTCAACTCATGCAATCATTTGTGGCTTTGTAAAAATTGAGGAAAGCAGTTATGACTCTTGAAGCATGCAAACAACACAAGTAATGGAATTTCGAAATGTCAAAATGCCATTATGTGAAGACATTTTGAATTCTTCTTTTCTGTATACATATTTGTGATATTGCCTTGCAGTTATCCTTTTGTTGACGAGCAACAAACTCCACTTGGTTGGGAGGAGGTTTTGGTGAAAATTGCAGCAGAGATCCTAGCTGACCCATCATTTAAAAGGTTAAATTTTATCTTTCTAAAAAAATGACATAATTTTCTCAGCTGATAGTTATTTTGAAATGGGAAAGGCAATGCCGTCACAATAATCACTCCAACTAAACTGGCATTGAGTGGAGGCATGAAGATAATACTTTTATCATGTAAATTTGCGAAATTCAGTTGAATGCTTACACTAGTGTCTATATATGTGACTTGCCTGGAATTAAGATGAAATAATTTGGTTGTTACTTTTGTTTCTATCGCTTATATCCTAAAATAGTATGATGTTTGCAATTGATGGATGTAGTATCTTCTTACATTATCCATGGACAAAAAATTTCACATGTGAAAAGTTGGTGGCGATGGATGGATGTAACTTAAATTTTTTTTTCAACACAATAACTATGGTAACTATTAGAATGGTTTCTTTATATGTCTGTTGCATGATATAATTACTTTCTTAATTGGAAGAACTTAGAAACTACAATCTCTACTACTCTTATGTTTGTGCCTGCTTGTCACCTTCGTTTTCCGTTATACGTATTTCCAGTATACGTGTACGGGATTCTGACCCGTACCATGACTTGTCATTTGCTAGCTAATCTTGGTTTAATCTTGTTTAGATTCATCATGGCATGTATTGGCTTGGTTTGGTTTATTTTGGTTTAACTTGGTTAGACCCTCCTTGGTTCATCATGATAAACCATCCTTTATAACTCACCAACCCTTTCTCTCTCTTCATTATTTCTTCTTCTTCTTCATTCTCCTCTCCACCTACACCCAAGAGCCCTAGACAACTGCAACTTGCTTCATGATGGATCTCAAGTTTTATTCTTCCATTCTCTTCTTTACATGATTATAAGCCTCTTTAGAACTTGGAGTTTTTGATTTTTATGGATAGATTCTTCTAGATCTACATTGTAACTTTGGGATTTCATGAGTTCATGGAGTTTTCTTGGTTTTGATCTACTAAAACTTGTTATTTTCGAAAACTAATAGTTCCATGAGCAAGAGCACGGAATTTCGTATGAATTTGGTTTTTGATTCACCTCATTTCGAGTGAAAATGAAGTTTTTATGGCCAAAACAAGTTTTCTGAATTTTTCATGTCGGCTGAAGAATGTAGCGCTGGCGTAAATGTAAATTTTACGCAGGGAACCCTGTTCATGCGTATTTTACGCAGAATTGTATCCTGAATGTAAATTTTACGCAGGGAACCCTGTTCATGCGTATTTTACGCAGGATTGTATCCTTAATGTAAATTTTACGCAGGGAACCCTGTTCATGCGTATTTTACGCATGATTGTATCCTGAATGTAATTTTTACGCTGGAACCCTTCTCTTTTGCGTATTTTACGCAGAATTGAATTTTTGGCGTAAAAAGTGCACATAGTGACTGTTTTTGCCAAGTTTAGCTATTTTCTAGCCAGAATTTCGAAAAACTTAAAACATGAAAGTTTTAGATCTTTGTCTTGCCTTTTCGAATATCTTTGGAGCACCTCATTTAGAGTTCGTATGTGGAAGTTATGCCTATTTTTCTGAGATGTGTTGAACCTTGGATTTTGGGGGATACCATTGGATCTCGTGTTTTCATGCGTTGAGCTATGACTTTATATGAACTAGACCTTGTGATAAATGACTCTCCAACTATGTGCATAACATAGGCTTCTTGTTACCAATGATAATGATTCATAAGGAAGTTATGTTCAATTTTACGCCAACGATGTTATGTTCCGATTTTACGCTGGGCCAACCCTGCGTATCACGCGGAGTGTTGTAAGATGTTCTTCGCGTAACTCTTTTACAAGAGTTCTCCTATTATCTTGAGGGAGCTCTTGTGTTCTAATTTTACGCCTGAACATTTTCGCGTACTTTCTTGAATATTGAGAATTGTTGTGTTATGACAACTAGGGGTGAGCATTATTCGGTTTTGAACCGAAAACCGAACCGAACCGAACCGAATAAGAGATTCGGTTCGGTTTTAAAAAAATCGGTTCGGTTTCGGTTTTGAAAATACTATATTTTCTTATTTGGTTTCGGTTTCGGTTTTGGGTTTCGGTTTCGGTCCAAAACCGAAACCGAATAAGAAAATTTAGTTTATATATATATATTATAGTTTTAGTTAGTTAGTATAGATTATATATATATATATATATATATATATATATATATATAATATAACTAACTAACTAACTAACTAACTAACTAACTATATATATATATCTATATATATATATATATATGTATTATATAGGTATATACTAATAATATAGGTATTAATATATAGGTATATACTAAATATATATAGGTATTAATATAGGTATATATATATATCTATATATATATATATATACATATATATTATATAGGTATTAATATTAATATATATATTTATACCTATATATTAATATTAATACCTATATATAGGTATTAGTATCTATATAATATTAGATATATAATATATATATATATATATATATATATATATATATATATATATATATGTTGTATATACTATAGGTATATAATAAATATATCTAGGTATATTTAGTTTATTATATAATTAACAAAAAAAACACAAATAAACCCAAAAACCGAATAAACCGAAAATCGAACCGAATTAATTCGGTTCGGTTCGGTTATTGACCAATTCGGTTCGGTTCGATTATTGACCAATTCGGTTCGGTTTTGCTTATTCGGTTTCGGTCCAATTCGGTTATTCGGTTCGGTTGGAACCGAATAAACCGAACTCACCCCTAATGACAACTCCCATGCATGTTTCTCCTAGTTCTTGTATATATGCTTATGATCTCACATGTGTCCTGTACTTGGCCTAACTTGTGACGACCCCACTGATAACTTGTTAATATGGAGCATAATGGCCTTGAGCATGGTATGACTTGATCCATGAACATTATTGATCATCCTCGATAGTGGCCCGTCGTGGTACATCCTTGACAAACACTGCATAATCTAACAGTGACCCGTCGTGGTGCACTCTTGACAGTAACATAAACATGACATGTACCAGCTTAATAGTGGCCCGGGTGGCGCACTCCTGACAAGTAATATGTACCTCGTCTTGACACCGTGGTGATTTCTCTTGATTGTCTCTATACAAGTTGTATGTCCCGTCTTGCATCATGTCTAGGACATGAATCCTTGATTTTCCACGGCCAGGGATTCATACTGAATCGGACTAGGATAATGACTAGATTGATCAAGTAGTTCATATAGGGAGATGTTTCTAGTTACAGGCGATCCCGTTATCCCGGCCACACCTGAGGACTTTGTCCTGCCGTCGAGTAGGGCACATTTCAGCCCACTGTCATGTGGGGCACTCCACGAAACAAGTTCTAAGCACACGTTAGGTGTTTGCACTTCAAATTACCTAATATTCTTGATAACTCTTAAATAATCTCACACTGGATAACCTGGATAGTTGCAGGCTTGTGACTGCTGGAACATCTTATTGCATCTTGCTAGTAACTAGGTTTGTGATAACCCTACTTAGTTAAAGTATCAAGCCGTACTCTTTGCTTGGCCGTGAGTGTTGGATGGAACAAACCCTAGCAGACTATACTAGTTTACAAAAATATTCATATCTTGTGATAACACGAGCACTATAAATCTCACAAAATCATATAAGTCAGTCACATACTAAACATATAGATATTAGACATCATTTAAGGGATCATCAATAACATGGTGATATATGTGTAGAATTTATTGACACAGAACATCAGTTAGCAGATATTTTTTTACTAAGTCCTTAGCTGAGGATCGATTTAACTTTATTTGTCAAGAATTGGGAATTTTGGAATTTGATGATAAATGAGTTGTAAGTATGAACTAATTAACCTTAGTTCTTTATTGCAATAATATTTTTGGGCGAATGCCGAAAGGGCCCTTCTGTTAAAGAGGTATAAATAGCCTTAAGCGACACGGTACTAATTAAGAGTCTTTGGACCACCGCTAGCTCGGATCGGCCCCTACAGCTAACTCGAGATAATCAGCGCCTTATTGAATACAGATTAACAAACTAATATCACAATTACTTTTTTTACTAAACCTAAAATGACTAATAATTGACTTACAAAGTTTCAGACTGCAACTATTATGTTTAAATTGTGAATCCTAACACAAATTGGCCTCTGGATTTAAGGAAATAGGGCTCGGACAGATTTCAGATCAAACTCGCTCGAACTCAATTTTGCTTCTTCCAGAATCTGAATTCGTGTGGGACCCACTCCTTATACATATACATCATCTTTATCCCTATCCTCTTCCTCCGAACAGCAGCCTCCGAATACCAAAAATCCTAACCTTAGTTCTTTGATTTCTTACTATACATTCCTTTCGAAGCTCTGAAACTTTGGATCTTGTTTTGTTCGATGTTATCTTCCATCCTTCAGGTATAATTTTGCTCATACTTCTCTCTATTATCCTCTATGGCTCCTAAAATGTTCAAGAGAAAGAAGGTTGATGAAGCTTCTTTATCAAATCCTCAACATGAGGGAACGTTTACTCTCTCTTTCAGTCCATCAATGTACGATGAGGGGAATTTTGATGGATTTTTTTACGTCACTTACAACATATAGCATGGTTTGACTCATTCTGTGAAAGGAATGTTTGTTCAAGGGCTCCGCTCAATTTTACTATTTTTTTGTCCTACCTGAACAACTTCACAATTTTAGGTCTCGAAGAAATCATTACAATACATCATCATGTTTATGTAAATACATACGTACGTTTTATTGTAACCTTTCTTTCGAACATGGTACTATCCATTCCAGAGTTGATAGAATAGATATGATTTGATAATGATGACCTTGAAAACATAATTCTGTACCAAATGAATGTGATGCATTGGTAGAAATTACTAAATTCAAATTTCAAGACGACATAACTCTAGCATATTTCAGGATTCCATGTGTGCGCCTAACTAGCATCCTTCCAGTCATCTCCGTCCTGATTTCTTGAATACTTGGCTCTATGACTACATTGTATAGTGTTCTCTGTTATCTTCCCCAAGGATACTTCGATTGATGAGATTACTATGCTTGAGATGACTGCATTATTTCATTTGCACTTTGGGATTTCTGTCAGCTTCCCAAAGACTATTATTCAGCGCATGATTCGATGTCGCAAGCATAAACAAAAGCTGCTATATCCGATGTACTTGCCTATGATATCTCATCATTTTGATATTCCTACGGATGACTGTCCATTTTTTATTGAGCCAGCATATTTGAGCAAGGCCTGTAGGATTGCTCCTACCGTTCATATCCCTTCTCCTGCTCATGATGATGTATGTCATCATGATGTTCCATTCACTTCAGCACCACCTCCACCTCTAGCTATCCTAGACTCTATCAAGTCAATGCTCCAGGATCGCTTTCGTTTTGAATATGAACAATATCGAGAGTACCACGACTACTACCGCTAGTATCAGGATCATCTTTGATTAGGTGATGATCATTATCGTGTATAGGATTATCGAGCTACTATATAGGTCTCGGCTCTTACCAATACCATGTCAGATCTTCAGTATAGTTTACATCACCATTCAGAACCCCTTCTAGTGGTTCGAGATCCTTCTCGTCATGGTTCGATAGTTGACAACCTGAACATTCAGCGGTATTTTGACCCTACAACTGCATTCTATGATCCCAACCAGACCAGTGGTACGATCAGTAGCTGCTGCAGTCGATCAGACACTTTGGCGTTTAGTCTTTATCTAGATTATGATGTTCTACTTTAGTTATTTTTAGCACTGCACCTTGTACTTGGTTTGAGTCTTTAGTTTGGGTAGTTTATTTTCTAACTATGTACTAGATTTCTTAGCATTCTATGAGTTATCTTATGTTATGATTGGGTTACTATTTGTAAAACCCCTATTTCTATTATTTTTTATTATTATTTGACAAAAAAAATGAATTTATACAATTTATGGTTTTGTTTTTTGTTTTTTGATGACCCGGTTTGGCCAATTCAGCCCGAACAGGACCCAAACAAAATTTTAAGCCCAAGTAGACATGTGGTGTGATCAATGACGACCATGGATGCATATTTTATGTGTGTAAAATATTTTTTAATTTATTTTAAGGTTTGGGAGAATATTTTCTAAATATTAATTAGTGGTACAAAAATTTACGTTTTTATTATTTAATAATGTGTTGCAAAAATGGTACATTTTTCTGGGCCCAAATGAGGGTGTGTGGTAAAGTTCACACGTTGAATTTTTTTATTTTATTATTACTAAAGTTATTTTGTGAAAATTAAATAGTCATTTTATTATTGTTGATATTATTTGATATTATGTGATATTATTATCGTTGCCTTTTATGGCAATTTAAATTTGTGTATATATGTAAAAATATATTTTAGATGCATTATGTATATAGTTAGATAATATTAAAATTTTAATTCAAGTTGGTGGAGATTTAATAAACATTTAAATATTATTATTATTTGAGTTGATTTATTAAGGATTGAATTTATAATATGTAGATATGTTTAAAATATTAAATAAATTGGATAGTTGACTTTTAAATGGTATTTGAATTTTAAATAGATTTTTGGTATATTTATGGTTATATAATATATATATATATAATATATATATATATATATATATAAAGTTATAAGCTAAGTTTTGATTAGATAAGAGAAAAAAAAACATTAGGGCCGACCACCCTATGCACCACATGCGTGCAAGTAGCAGCAAGCTACTTTTTGTGGCCGCCCAAATTTAAAGGGGCAGTAGCAGCAACAAAGGGGGGGGGCCGCAGCCCTCCCTCCTTTAACATATATATATATATATATATATATATATATATATATATATATATATATATATATATATATATATATATATATATGTTTTAGTAAAAATCAAACCCTAATTTTTTCTCCATCTTTTTCCTCCTCTCTCCTCCATCCTCCTCCCTCTTCGGCATGCGTGCCAGCTTTGCCGGAGCGACAGCATCCCTGTCTCCGGTGGTCACGGCGACAGCAACAACAACAAACAAAACACCCACAACAACAGAAATCAACATCAAGGTATCCCACTTTCCCGATCGATATCTCTCTCATTTTAACTCCGTTTTTAGATCCGTAAATTCGTGTAGAAAGCCCACATGACCCTCTATCATCCCCTTCAAATAGATTTATTTATTCTGCAATAAATTTCAGTTTTAATTAAATTAAAAATCTCAAAAAATTAGTTTTTATAAACCTTAAAACCCCGTACGAGGTACGTCCGCCAAACCGGACTACCCCGTCGCAAACCGAGAGTACCGAAAGGTCCGTATCGACTTTGCGGACGTGCGAGCTTTGACGGAATTCAAATTGGTTGCGTGTGCGCGACGAATTTGACCGGTATCCGTCAAATTTTCCCGTATCGGACTTTTCGAAATTTTCCAACACTTTGTGCACACTCATCAAATCACGACGAAACTTGAGCCATTGGACTCGAAATATTTTTCTGGTCCTGTGAGCCAAGTTTGGTCCGATTCTGAGACCGTTGATCGGGACGCTATTTTGGCGGGCCCACAATCCCACTCAACGGGCGATTTTGTGCACAGCCCACCGGAATCCAAAATTGGACATACCGTTGGGTTCGTCTCATCAAAACAAATCTGTAGACATGTAGTTTGACGACTTTAGAGACCATAGATATTGACACGCATTTCGGTGCAAAGCGGGTCCATCGGCGGATATCGTTTTGACCCGAAATTACGAAATTGCCCCTGTTCCAGAATTTGACTTTTGGACAGGCGTTTCCTAGGCATATCTTTTATTCCAAACTCGTTCGTGATGTTTGTTTCAGCATCCGAGCTTCTTGTGGAGTTTGACTTTCGTGTTGACGATTCTGATTGTTGGATTTTACTGCTTCTCGCACCACCCGCAGGCAAGATACCTTGCCTTATTTACTGTTTATAATTAGATGCATCTTTATTTACTTATTTACTGCATATTTATTATCTGTTTTCAGTTGGATCCATTACTTGCTATTTTTAGTTCATTATATTTTGCTTCAGTTATTTTTCTTCTTGTCTTTTTATATGCATATGGACCTAGTCTTAGCGAACTACCTTTTGTTAGTGTCCTTGGGAGGGAGAAGACAGTTAAATGTATGGGCTACCCCAAATCTAAAAGCTGTAGTAACTGCATACTACGGTAGTCGAGTCGCGAGGGTCACTAGCCTCGAGCTATGTGGACTGATGGGTCACGTGGGCCGCTAGCCTCGAGTTATGCCGGCTGATAGTATTGGTACGTGACGTGTGCGTGTTGTGAGTTGTTCTGGGGAGTCAGCCTTCACCTGCCCATACATCGATATGTCTTCTAAATTGCTACTAGAAAGGTTAGGAGACCTTAGCAAATTTCATGTTCCAATCATGGCATGGAAAAATATCACATCGCGGGATAGTAAGTTATCCCTTGTCCTTGTTTGGTTGTAGGGGTAGCCTACTGTTTCGATGATGGGATATTGAGCCGTGTTATGATTTGAACACTTTTACTTTTACTTTATCTTTATTTTATGGTGCATTTATATTCAGTTCATATGGCATGTTCTTCCTGTATCTTGTTACGTCCCTCTGAGGACCTGGTTATCTCTCCAGGTGTGTGCTTCTGTGATTTTGCAGGTGTTCTAGCCAAGGCCGTGATCTTCTCCATTCTTTCGAAGACGATTGTGCTTGGTTCGTCTCGTTATTTTATCGATCACTTCTTGTACATTTTATTTGAGGTAGTTGGTAGTGGACTTTGTCTCCGCCCAACGATTGTATACATGACAAATTCAAAGTTGCTTTTATATCATTATTTATCTAGTTGATGAGATTTAGTTATTATGGTTCTACTGCATTTTACAGCTTATGTATACATACAAGGGTTCCATATATTGGAGTGTACTTCGTACGTATACAGCTGGCATGTCGATGTACCTAGTCCTACGTATTTTGGGACTGGGTCGTTACACTATTGCTTTTCACATTCACTGCAATATCATATTATTACTGTAATGTATTATCAATATTTGTTCCTTAACATTTCTTTTGTCAAAATTTGATTCACCCACTTCGGGAGAGCTTTTCCATTTCGATAAAAGACAACGGAGAGAAATATTTTGAAAGGACTATTGCGGGGGAGCTTTAGTATTAGTACGAGCTTCAGTATTAGTACATATTGCTATATCTTCTTCCAACAAGTTTGTGTATCAATCGTAGTTTGTCAATTATCAAAATGGAGAAGATTGTTGGCCCATTTGGATATTGTTACACTACAAGAAAAAAAGGCTTTTTTTGACGGTTTTTTCCCGTAAAGAAAGGATTATCTTGACGGTTGTGGATCTGTCAAGTAGGCCAGAGTTAAGAAAAGTCCTCCCCCCTTTTCTTGACGGTCGCTGACATGATTTTTCTTGACGATTTTTGACCGTCATATGAAGTAGTTTTTTTGGACCATTTTTAGCCGTCAAGATAGCAGTTTGGAGAAACCGTCAATGTAGGTGAAAACTTTTCTTGACTCTAGCCTAGATGATGACCATCAGTCGTCAAAAAAATCATTTATTTATGGTTAAAAACTGTCAATGAAAGTCCTTTCTACAGCAGAAATCAGTTTATTGTTGACCTTTTATATCCGTCAAGAGAAGCTAAATTTTGTATAGCCAAAATTCCATTTTTATGAATCAAACAAAGACATAATATCAATAATCCAGAAGATACATACATCAAATAACTATAAACCCAATCTTTATATTAATAAACTGTAATGTTTATACACCACAAACTTCCAACACATTTTACACACGTCCAACAACAAACATCCAGCACAACCACAAACATATCCAAACCAAAATATGTAGTTTTCGTACATCTTAAACATACAAAACTGATATTTATACTAGTAAACCAAAATATACATAGCAAACCCGGTCGGAGCACATTGATCCCTCTCGTATTCACAACACCTTCATTTTCCACTTCTGAGAGAACAAAGAAAAATATATTTATAAATACCTAGGCAGGAACATATAAAGAAAATCCAAGCTAATACTCAAAGTATCATGAAACTGACATCCCAAATAGATGCAACTTATAGAGGTATCAATAAAGACAACAACAGAAGCAACATATAGAAGCTAATACTAAAAAATTAATACTCAACTACCATCTTGGACATGGAAGACAAGGTCCTTAGTAAGGAAAGCTCCCACACCATATTACTATTGTGAATTCAAAAGAATGGAGGATGTGCTATCAGGCCAATTAGTAGAATTAAATTTGGCATAAGTGAATATTAAATGTGCTATCAGGCCAATTAGAGATCTTGTTCTAGTACAATATACCAAAACATTGGTTTGATTTTATGACTTGTTGAATACATCAGTGAATATCCTTCCAAAGAAAAAATACATAGGACAAAAATCCAAGAAATTAAAGTACCAAATAATATAAGCAGGTACTAATAGTTTGGTTAATTGCTAGCTATATTGAAGGCTATGACATGTATGACTCACTTCCTACATAAACTCATTGTGCACATCCAGGTCTTCCGTATTAACCAGTGCCAATACATTACACATACAAAATCTCACACTTCATATAGATATAAAATATGTATAGATTGAAGTGTGCCATCCCCCTTTTACAATTACCATAACATTTCAATTAATTGCTCATTATCCTACTTTGTGTGTTCTTCGACATACAAAGACAAAAACAATCACATGATAATATCCATCTTAAACAATATATGAGCATTTACAATGATACACATATTTTCACACGCCCTCGAGCCGATGCCGACAAATATAAATTGCAGGAAAAGTTACCTCCACCAATCTATGTTAAAATCATGATAGACGAACTTTGATGTTAAATAAGCATGTATAAAAAGGTTACCAAGGTCCTAATATATAAGGACTTTCCTTCTTGTTCTACTTTAATTAGATATCAGTTTTTTTTTCAAAACAATTGAACAAATAAATTTCATCGGATGATTATGTGATTCCTCCTAGCTACTAACGAGTAATAAATAAGGAATATGAATTTTAAACAGGAATATACATATATACATCATTGCGCATGTACGTACTGATGGTTCATGACATATATATTAATTTTTAGCATTGATAGAAGCTTCCTTGTAGTTGTTGAAATTTGAAATTGTTGTAGCTGTTGAAACAACAAACCTATAACAAAAAGAAATGCGGTAAACCTCTCTCGGAAGTTGTGATGTACTCTTGTCAAATAGTTAAGACTTCGTCAGACTAGTGCATTTTCCACCAACCTTGGTCAAATTAACGATGTTTTGTTGATACATATGAATGGTACTGTTTTGTTGTCAATTAAACACTATTTACCAATTTACTGCCTTCCTGGGCAATAATCATAGTAAGTGAGAAATAAAAAGTAAAACCGTAATCCAGATTAGGAAGCCAGACATCCAATAAAGTAAACTAGAATTGTGAGATCATGAAATCATCAGTTTCACAGACAACAACATATAAATTAAAGTCATTTGACCATCTAATTTCAAATATTTAATCTCAATTAGATGTTAGACTGCATAAAAAAATGTAGCACTCTTTTAGCATATAATACACACTGCCTAAATGAGGCTTCACAACGTGCCTTGAGTGAAATTAAGATGTGATTTGTAAGTATTATTTGGTGTTGGCCAATTTGACATTCAAGTAACACATTTATTGGTTTGATCATCCCATGCTATTATAATATTGTAACTAGTTTCATTTGGGAATACGAGGACATGATGACAATAATATGTCCTGAATTCTTGATTGTGCATTTAAATTAAGAATTCATTGAACATCTCATGTTGAATTCACCTAATCAAATGCCTCTAGTGAATGAACTTACAGTTGAATGTAAAGTATTTGATAATTGAAAGAAAACTAAATAATTAAATCAAAATTGAGACAAAATTATAACTACAGAACTATAAACATAGAATTAGGAGTCCATCACTACAAGGTTTTTGCCCAAGCTAACAATAAGACTACATTGAAAATATTAGATGCCTCCACTAACCATGATGAATCCTTGTGAATATTTGTAGTTGTTAATTATGCCAAACAGAGGCAGACATAGCTATAATAGGCAAAAAGGAGTAAAGTTTATTAGAAAAAGAATCTAATATTAGTTGCTAAGTTTCCACTACATCTAACAAACTAGAGCTCCAAAGCATATGTTTCATCCTGCAAAACTTCCATAAGTATTATGTATACATACATATACGAAAAATAAAGCATCTTACATGTACATATGAAAAATAAAGCATTGGTGACTGATCACTATCTCCGTTTCAGAATCCTACTAGAAACCAAGATGGCTTCTACTACACAACCGTTCCAACTTATCAGAAGAACCTATCTGATGGTTCTTGACTTGAAGTCAGGGCACTAAGAGTCTAAGACAGGGGTGCACATGCACTAACTGCACGGATAAGAATATAAAATGATACATTTCAGACATGGTGACAAGGACACACCTATTTTTGCATTTACATGTGAATTTTGGAGCTTCCATGCGGCATCCTTAACAATAAACTAGTACTTAATGAATTAAACGCACATTTCGGCAAAGGATTCAAGAATACCTTACCAGAGAACCAAACCTTGAAGGTCACCCACGAGTAAGCGGCGTTCCTGTTACCGTCACGTTCCCCCCTCCTTCATTGTCCGCGCTCACATACTTATGCAGCAACACCGGCCATAATTGCACCTGGGAATTCCATCAAAATTCAAAGAAACCCAATCAAGGAAAAAGAAAGAAAAAACCAAATTACTAAAATTGCAAAACTCACAAGCATGTCTCCATTGGGAATTCCATCAAAGAGGGAAGGCTTGATCCATCGGTCCCCTACCAGCCAACGCCCAAGTTCACGCCCCTCCCTTTCGAGAACCCGAACGATAGAGATGGCGATTTCACCTTGACAGAGATCAGCTCGCCGGAGGAGTACGTGTGCATGTATCTCCCAGGAAAGTAGAAGCCATACTACCAAGTCACACAAACAAATGATATTTCTTGGAATTTCTCTTGTAAAAAATTCATCAAACAGGTTTTGGTCATAAAACAAAGGAATCAACAACTAAAGTAGAAGAAGAAAGGACACCTCTTTGACCTGGGTTGAGTCAAGCTGTCGGAAGTCTGACCGGTACTTTGCGAGCAGCCGGATCCTCGTGACGGCAACAAAGATTCTCAAGGTTGGAACCCGACCGGAGAGTCGACGTTGGATCTCAACGCCGGCTCGACCGCGCCGACGGAGACGGAGTCGACTCATCGGCGTCGACGATGTCGAACGAATGGGGGTTGCTCCTGCCGCTCTCGATCACCCGGCTCCGGGTGAGCGCGAGCCTCTGGAGCTCGTCGGAGATGTCGGAGAAGAAGCTGGAGAAGTCAAAGAAGTCACTGGAGAGCTCCGGGAGGTCGGTGGCCGCGGAGAGCTTCACGATGGACATGGAGGCGACGGAGCCAGCGGAGAATGAGCCTACGAAAGAGAAGTCGACGACAGATCTGTCTCTTAGAGGGCGTTTGCTACGCGATATTTTTTTATTTCCGGAAAAATTTAAGATGGAAATACATTACCAAGTTTGTTTGGCTTTAAAAAATTTATTTTCGAAAATTATAAATATTCGGATAAATAGTTTATCCATAAAACATGGAAATTCTATCCCTTGAGAATATGTGGATATTTTTCTTTTGTCCGGGAAAAAAAATTGTCTAAATTTTTTTCTTCTTTTTGATCAATTTTGATTAGTTTTGAACATTTTTTTGGTCGTTTTTATCACTTGTTTGTCATTTTTTATCGTTTTACAGTTTTTTTATTTTTTTGCTTTCGTTTTATCTTTTTTGTTCATTTTAAGCGATTTTTTGTCGTTTTTACCATTTTGTGTTTGTCACTTTTTGATTTTTTTTGTCGTTTTTACCAATTTGTCTTTTTGTCGCTTTTGTCAATTTTGTCGTTTTAAGCGATTTTTTGTCGTTTTTGTAGCTTTTTTGTTGTTTTACCGATTTTTAGTCTTTTTGTCGCTTTTTTGTCATTTTACTGATTTTATATCGTTTTTTGTCGCTTTTTGGTTATTTTTTTGTCGTTTTAACCGATTTTTTGTCGTTTAATTGATTTTTTGTCCTTTTTTGTCGTTTTTATCGATTATTTTTCGTTTTTGTCGCTTTTTGGTTATTTTTTTGTCGTTTTAATCGATTTTTGTTGTTTTTAACCTTTTTTTTTGTCGTTTTTACCATTTTTTTCGTTTGTGCCGATTTTTGTCGTTTTTACCGATTTTTTTATATTGTTCATTGTTTTTCGTTATTATTATTTTTTATTTTTTTCCCGGGAATATTTATATTGTCACCAAACATGAAAATGTAATTTTCAGGGAATTTAATTCCTTGGAATTTGATTCCCGGGAATATAGAATTCCCGGCTATATAGTATTCCGCATACCAAACGCCCCTTTAGGGAGAAGAAGGAGAGGGGAAAACGAGGGCTACGGTTTCGTGAGGGAATTTTTTTTAATGGTCGAGAAAGAGGAGCTGTGGAGACTCTTTAGAGGAGAAGAGAGGGAGCTCACTGTCTGGGAGGAGAAGGTTAGGGAGAGGAGGAGGAAAGGAAGGGGCGATGTTGTTTCTTAGGTATGAGAGGTTTTCTGAGAGGTTATTCTGAGAGATCGAAAGAAAGTTTGTTGGGTTCCTCGATTAGAAAGAACCACAACCGTTAACAAAGATAAAGGTTTGAAAAAATTACTAAACTGGCAGCTGAAAAAATCTCGCCAAGTTTTTCGCACATACATTAGTTGACGGTTATCACCAAACCGTAAATAAAATGATGTTTCTTGACGGATCATCTAAAACCGTCAACTATTATGCTATAAAATTGCTAAATCGACATAAAACGTGTCCTTTCTTAACGTAAGGCTAAACCCGTCAAGCTAACCCATTTCTTTGACGGTTTTTCACGACCGTCGAGAAGTAAACCGTCAAGAAAGGCCATTTTTCTTGTAGTGTTATATCTATTGGTCACGATTAATCTGATTTCAATAATTAACAAAACTTTGTTTGATACAGCGCTACATAAACAAGAAGAGAAGCTTACAAGATGCTCATCACAAAGATGACTGAGATCGTTTTTTTATCTTTGTTATGTATTTTTCTTTATTGAGTCTAAGGAATGATGTAAATTGTATTGCACTTCAACGGTCTTCGTATTACTCAAGTATACTTAACTAAAAAATAGCCTACCCAAACATATCCTTGAAATCCGACTCATTCATAAATCAAACCCAACCACAAAATAGACCAGGAACTTTCTGGAAACTGGGAAAACGATCTCGGACAGAGTTCATCCCGAATTCGACTACCTAAAACAGAGATCCTAGTCAGACTCCTCTTATGGTGACTCGGCCTACAACATTCAAATTTTTAAACGTCAGGCATCCGAACTCGGCACGAACTCGATCTCCAAAAAGCCCTATAAACAGATGAGATTTTCTCCATTCTAATCGCTCATTCACTTTTCTATCTTCTCATCTATTCAGTGAGCCTTACAATTTTCCTATCTACTCAAAAACAGAACTCATGTTCTCCTACTCGGTGAAGTGGAATATGGCTAGAAGTTATGTTCAAGAGTTGTACCTGAGGACACACAAAAAATGTTTTTCTTATTGGCGCAAGGACCACAAATCGAGTACGCCTGAGAGATCCTGCGCTGAGGATCCCCTGAGTACAAAAGAATTCTGGGGAATGGGACGATGGAGATCGAGCGGCAGTTGCTCCTTTACTCCGTTGACACTTCGATTACAAAAGTGGGAGAAAACCTAAGAAAATTGCTAACTCTCAGCTCACTGGCAAGAAGGGCAGCAATTTGGCTCTTAAAATGCTCTCCATTCTGTCTGTCTTTGTAGAGGGGGACGCCCTCTATTTATAGTCGTTTTGGCACTGAAAACGACTGTTATGCGCCCACAGGTGGAAAATACACTGATTTTACTGTGGGCGCAAAATACTCCTTTGGGCGCATAGGGTGTAGGCGCATGGATACTGGATGATCGTGGGTAGATCGTGGGGTTGACATAGAGTTTGCGGCCACATGCTTCGGTGCACGATTGCTCGTGGAGACTGACGTGGCTGCATGCTTCGATGCACGATTGATCGTGGAGTTTGACTGAGTCGTAGGGATCTGTTGTCTTGGGCGCATAGAGTGAGTGAGTTTATGCGCCCACACTTGGGTGCATGTTTGATCTGCACGAAAACAATATGGACGCATAGACCCTCTTTGATCATGTGGGCGCATAGCTCCTCATTGATCCTGTGGGCGCATACCTCCCTCTTCGACCATGTGGGCGCATAGCCCCCTCTTGACCGTGTCGGCGCATAGCTTGTTTTGTCTTCTTCATGTAGGATACGTAGTCTTGTATTTTTCATGCTTCTACAAGACCCCCTTCAAAATTTTGAGACTCGAACGAGTGTCAGAATACTTTAAAAGAAGCATGGGCAAAACTGTCTCCACCAGCTTCATGGGCGCATGATAGAAATGACCCCTTTGGGCGCATAGGTGTCTGCCAGGCTGTCGAAAATAGTTGTTGAGATCTTTCTTGTAAATGATAGGCTCGTTTTGGAACGGAATTTGAAAAGGTTTTCTCTATGCGTCGTCTGCATCAGCAGATAGCAGACACATAATCTGCAAAGACTGTCTTTGTGCAGGCGCATAGAACGTGTGGATGCATAGACCATATGGGCGTATAGGCCATATGGGCGCATAGCTCTCCGTTCATGCCTATAAATAGGCCTTGAGAGAGAGAGAGAAAGCTCATTCTCTCTTATTTTTTCGTAGTACTTTCAAAGAGTTTTTCCTTTACTCTCTTTCGAGCAATCATGTCTCCCAAGGCTGCTTCGACTACCAAGAAGTCTGCGAAGGGCAAGAAGGCTGCAGCAGCTAGTTCTCCTTCTTTGGCAGCGTCGCATCTGGTTCAGGACCCCATCCTGGGTGAGGCGATATCTCAAAAAACAAAGTCTCTAGCGTTAATTTGTGATGCTTGGACTTTTCTCTGCTTGGGCTCATAACCATCGATATGCACCCAAAGCAAACATTTCTTTTGTGAGCGGACTTATGCGCTCACAGATGCATGCGCCCACGCACTCTGTTGTGTTATGCGCCTAGGCACTTGGTTGTGTCATGCGCCCACACAGAACATGTGCTTATGCGCCCACGCAAAATTTATGCTTATGCGCCCACAGGCCCTTTGGGGCGCATAACATCAGGGCGCATAGAATTTCTCAGTACTTAGCTCTTTTTTCTGTAGATTCAAAGTCTGACTTTTCCTTATTTCTTCGCAGTTGACCTGGTTGTCCCGGCTCTTGGTGGGATTCTTGGCTCTGCCCGCCATGCTCTGGATTCAAGCCTTATCACCGCAATGGTCACAAAAGCTCAAGTGAAGATCAGCCATGACCAACCTTCGGTGGGGGTGATTACTATGCTTGAGCAGGTCAAAATGTTCTTGAAGCAGATGATAAATGATGAGAAGTTCACACTCGGAGGGGCACAGAGCTTTAAGAGTCCGTACTTCCTGTTTGGTGACAGCCTGGGATTTAAGGACTACGAGATGATATGTCTAGAAGACCCTCTGGTAGTTAGCTTAAATAACCAAAGGATATGGTTGCCATCGATGAAGCGCCAATACCCTCTGTCAGCGTTTACTGATCTGGTTGTGCGGAGGCAGATGAAATGGGACCTGACCCCTGAACTGTATGCGGTCATTTCTGGCAGGATCCAATTCAACTCTGGTGACAGAAAAAAGGACACTTTCAAGTGTGTCAAGGGCTCCACGTCCTATTCCACGAGGGGACTGCATCCTGGGGCCATAATAAACGATGTCCCGACTGATCTTCACCATTACGCTGCTGAGACTCTCTCCAATCTGATGCTGTCAAAGAAGGAGTCGTATCTGGGAGGGAAGCTGCGGATGGAAGGTTGGAGATACTCTGTCCCGTTCTGGAGTGACCTTACTGGATGGGTGCTTTCGACTTACGAGGCCACCGTAAAAGCTGTCGGCTTTTTTATGCCGTTAGAGCCACCAAATATGGCATTAAGGTTAACTGGCCTATGTTTATCTCGTTGGTGGAGTTGTACAACTATTACACGTATACCTTCTTCACTACGGATGGGGAGATGGGTCTGGCTCTTCACGAGATGCAGGCGATATCAAAACTTCTATGGGGGACTGAGCCATACGAAGAATACGTCCCTTGTGATGAGGAGCTCCTAGATTTGGAGAGGGAGAACTCCGAGATGATGGAGGTGTACAAAGAGTTACTCTGTCACCTCTTTATTTGTCACCAGGTCACAAAGAAGGATAAGACTGAGGGGTCCCTTTCCCATACGAGGGCCTGGACCAACTACATCTTCATCATGGAAGAAGGAGACAGCCCAGTCTCTTTCTCGACTCGCAAGCCCTCGACGAAATCTGAGATAGAGCAGTTGGTGGCAGATCACGGGGCTGTAGACACCGAAGATAGTGATAATCCCGAGAGGAACTTCCCAGTTTATCATTTCTTCAGGCAGGCCGAGTTCAAGCTGTCGAAAAAGGCGATGCTAGTCGCTTTCCTGATGACATGGCTTCGTGATTGTGTAGTCCCTGGTGGTTCAGGGTCTATTGAAAGAATAAGCCAGGGTATGATACTTTCGGCTGTAAAGCTGGCCTTTGGATGCCAGCTTGCCGTGCTTCCTGCGATAGTCTGCCAGCCTACGGGGCTTGCGATACTTCATTGTGAGCTTGTGCGGGGAGGGTGACGCCCGATGGCAGAAAGGATTTTGTTAGGACTAAGTTTTCCTTTCATTATCTGATGGGATGGCTGGTGCTATATTGTCCCAGATTAATGAATGCCGGGATGATGGCTGATTCTTTGGTGGGAGATGCCTTTCTTCGGAGATTCAAAAATGCAGATTGGACCGTTACAGGGGTACCGTTTTGCATGAAGGCTTTGAGTTTCCTGCAGAATTATGAATTCTTCAGAGTGTCGCCTCCGTCTGGTAGTGGCCATGCAGGAGACACCCTAGTAGCTGAGTGAGCACTCACTACTAGCCTTCCTATTGGGGTATTTCGTTGGCTCCAGTCCATCAGGCCTTCCCATCTGGTGCTCAGGAATAGGAACCACACTTTCCTGAAACCTTATCTGCCGAGTCGCTTTGCACGACAGTTCGGCTACATCCAGCTTCTCTTGGGCAATCCCAGCCCTCATCTACAGTCGATAGGAAGCCTGATCGATGGGGCACGTACATGGGGCTACTATAACGCTGGATGTACGGGGGCATTTTTACCCTGCCAGAAGATAAGCCTGAAACCCACATGCTCTTTGCTGCTGCCAAGTTCTATATTCAGGTCAATACCCCCATTCTTGGTATGACCATGAGCAGATTTTAATATCGGGGACTAGGCTTGCCTCCACTTGCTGTTATAGGACGAGTGCGCGCAATGGGGGTCACAGAAAGGAAGGCGTCGCACCCTCAGCTGAGCTGGCTGCAGCGCCATAGCAGAGAGTTGTTCTTGAGGAGCCTTGTTACAGCACCTCAGAGAGAGGATACTGAAGAACCTCTTCCTGACATTCCTCATTAGAGAAAAGCTTCCACCGAGCTGGTTCTACGGTCCAAAAGGAAGAAGGTTGTTGTCTTCCGAGGGAGAAAGAAGGTCACGGACGTGAGCGCCGGCTCGCCTCCTCCCAGAAGATCTTCTCGGCAGACCGAAAGGGGTGGAAAGGCGTCGTGGGCCGTTACCATTCGGGAGGTAGATCCCTTCCTAGACTCCATAGCCGTTTTGGTTAAATTAGAAGCTTTCTACCATTGCGTTTGTCCTTTGTGCAGGACGTTGAAGTCACGTCTATGGCAGGTGCTTCTTCGTCTGAAGAGGTGGACATGACAACAGTATCCCCTGCTCGTCCTCAATCGATGAATGAGGGCGGGTCTTCTTCAGTTGTAAGGCTTGAGCAAAGGGATGATCAGGGCGAAGTCCCAGACCATGACGGCGATCAGAAAGCTAGTCCCTCCTATGACATTTCTTTGGGGGATATGTCTACGATAGGAGCTATGATGAAAGACTTGGATGAAAATCAAGTCCAATCAGCTCATCCTCCTCTGGGTATGTCATTCTTGCATTTTCTTCGGATGAG
Organism: Iris pallida; assembly: GCA_029216955.1. Classification (NCBI taxonomy): domain Eukaryota; kingdom Viridiplantae; phylum Streptophyta; class Magnoliopsida; order Asparagales; family Iridaceae; genus Iris; species Iris pallida. Next base: position 1,566,347 of record JANAVB010010193.1, on the reverse strand, counting down.
ATTTTCTGACTTCAATTTTGCGTGCAACTTGTGAGGCTGACTTCCATCGTATATTCTCTTGTAGACAAGGAAAGGGAACAAAGCATGAAGGTTGCTCCAGATACCGGGGCTAGACAGTAAGCTGCCTTTGGTTCTTCCAGTAAACCGGCATCGATTACTGAAGAAGTTCTTGATTGGCCTGTTGAGGCGGCCATTATCAAATCTGCTTTGGGTTTAGTTGGGACGTGGAAGGCGAGCAGCCTGATGCTGCTTTGGCAGATGTTGACATTGAGCGGCCTGGGTCTGCTCTCATTTCTCCGGTTCCAGTTGATGCTGAGCCGGCAGGAGGTATGAGCTTACAACTCCTTCTTTAAGTAAGTTTTTTTGTTACTGATATGTGTATTACTTATTTGTCAGGTTCAGCTTCCTTCCAAGTAGCTCTTTCTGGGATGGAAGATCCTCATCAAGCTTTATCTCCAATGACCACTTCTGAAGACGATGAGATGGCTCAGAAAGTCATAAGAGCTTTCTACTCTTTTGAAAATAAAGCTTCCGGGAGTTTTGAACCGAAATGCCACCTTCGGTCCTATGAAGGCTGTCGCTGAATGCCAGGTGACAGCTCTTGAAAGCATTGCTGGCTATGACGAGCGAGCTAATGCTTTAAGGAAGGTCATAGCTGACCTAGAAAATTAAGTGGCCAAACTTCGAGAGGTGAGTCAGCGAAGCCCAACATCATCATTTCTTGAGGAGGACGTGGCTCTGATTGCGGCTATTGAGGAGAAAGAGCTACTTTTCAGGCGAGAAAGGAGGCTCTGGCTAAAGAGATCAGCGAGCTGGCTGATCAGTATGAATAGTTTGATGCTGTCGGTAGGGCTCGTATTGCCTCAAAGAATAAGCTGGCCATCAAGATCGCTGAAAAGTAAAACCTATTGTGCATCTTCGCGAAGAGATTACTCAGCTCGAGGCTGACTTGCGAACATTTGCATCTGAGCAGGAAGACTATGTGGTTCAGGCTGCTGCGACTGCCACAACTTCAGACCAATTGAAGGCTCAGCTGGTGAAGTAGGAAGAGGAACATATGAAACTGTTCTTTCGAAGATGAAGATGCTCGGCAGAAGAAGCACGTCGTCGTGCCACCGTCAAATCTCAAGCTGAAATCAAGGCTCCGAGGGATAGCATCAATCGATTGTGTATCCCTTAAGTCTTTTGTTTGTAACTGTTTTTTAGCCGTCAAGACTCTTGTATCTTTTCTTTTCTCCGTCTTCTGATAGACGTTTTTAATAATGAACCTTTTGGCTTTCAAAACTCATGAATGAAGCTTGTGAAATATTAGAACTAGAGGTGATGTGGACGTAGTAATGATATTTTTGGTGGGTATTCTGCTGGGGAATTTGATGTGGACTATTATCCGTTTTATATTCAAACTTCTTAAATATAGATAATAAGTTGAAAGAAGCTGCTAATAGAGGTAATATGGACGTAATAGCAGAGGATGTTCTATATCTGACCAGAGGTAATATGGACGTAGAAGGATATATAACATTAGGTAGGAGAGGATAATTCAGAGGTAATATGGATGTGATTATCCTTGATGAATGCTTTGCTCAGAGGTTATATGTGTAGAAGCATGAAAATTTTAGCAGACTTGACAACCATGCACCCAAGCCAGGGAAGACATATGCGTCCAAGTCACCAGTGAAGCCATATGCGCCCAAGTCACCAGTGAGGGCATATGCGCCTAAGTCTCCAGAGTGAGCTATGCGCCCATGCGCCCACTCTAGGCTACTTTAGAAGGGGCGCATAGCCCTGTTTTAGGCTATGTGCCCAAGCCAGAACAGTCCCTGACTCGGTCAAACCCACAATCAATCGTGCATTGAAGCATATGGCCACGTCAGTCTCCACGAGCAGTCGTGCACCAAAGCATGTGGCCACGTCAACACCACGATCAACCCACGATCACGCATTCTGCATGTGCCTACACCCTATGCGCCCAAAGTAAGACTATGCGCCCACATGAAAACTATATTTTCTCATATGGGCGCATAACATCATTCTAGCACAAGAACGACTATAAAAAGGGGTCTCATACCTCTCCAAAAAAGAGAACGGAGAGCATTTTCAAGAGCCAAATTGCTGCATTCTTGCTGCGAGCCGAGAGTTAGCAATTTTCTTAGGTTTTCTCCTACTTTGTAATCGGAGTGTCAACGGAGTAAAGGAGCAACTGCCGCTCGATCTCCATCATCCCATTCCCCAGAATTATTTTTGTACTCGAAGATTCTCAGTGTAACACCCTGTTTTCTAAAATTGGGGATTTTTGAAAATTTATTATTTTTATTATTATTAGTGGATTTTAGTCATGGTATGATGATTTTTTTGGTAATTTTAGTTAAGTTAAACCATTTTCTAAGTCATGACTTATGACTTTGTGACTTTGTTAGTATAACTTAGTGTAAACCCTAGTTTTTCTTAACCTAGAAGTTGCCATGACCATGAGAGCTTAGCCATAGGCTTAGAACACCAAATTAGGACTTTTTAGCCTAAAGGGTATTTTGGTAATTTTCTAGAAATTATTTAGAATTATTTGGATTTATGTGTTTATTATTATTTATATTGATTAGTGTCATGTTAGTCCCTAACCTAGTTTAGCCCTAATCTAGAAGTTAGCCACTAACCTAGAATGTTAGAGGATAGATATTCCAATGGTTAAAGCCATGAAAATATCTTGATATCTACTTTATGGATATTTTCCACAAAATATCCAAATATCAACCCTTTTTCCTTGAAAGTCTTTCCCTTAGCTTGGAAGCAACCCAAGGACACCTCCCATGCTATGGCCAGCCAAGGGTACCCCCCTAGTAGCCACACCTTGCTATATGATCCCATTGCATCATTCATGAACATTTTTACATGAATTTAAACCTAGAAAAATCCTTTTTCTTCAAACACCCATAACTTGATCAATTTTGATCTAAATCACCTCTAGTTTCTTGCATTGGACTCCCCTACACTAGAGGGTACTAGTTAGGGCATGCTATCAGGATTTGAGGGGCTTTTGGTATCACAAAGTTGAAGGACACACCCCCTCCTTATTGATTTTTCATTGGATTTGCATAAATAGGTAAATGCTCTCAAACTTAGTTAAAACTTGATTTTTCTTCATATTTGCATGCATCTAGGTACTAGGGAACGTGGGTCAAGTTTGGTGAAAAATAGGATTGGTTTGGTGTCCGTATCGGACACGTATCCTAGACTAGGAAACCTTGTTTGATGAAATACCTCAAAGGAATGGTTTTTGTTAAAATGTAAAACAAATTATGTTTTCTGGTAGCCCTAGACTTCTAGGTCACAACCCAAGTAGATTGGACACATTTCCGAGTCGTGTCCGGTCCAAATCGGACACGAACTCACTGCACGATACACGCGCACAGTGCCCTGCTACCAACCCCTTCGTGCGTACTGCACAGGCCTCTAGGACACACCAAAATTGGTAGACAGAGGGGGCAATGTCTGCGAACATGCCCCCAAAGTTTCACGATGTATCGTTTTGTATCGGACACGAAATCGGGGCCGCACTGGCCATACACGTGCACAGTTTCAGTCGAATCCGACTTGGACACGGCCTCTTCGTGTCGCATGACACGAGTCGAGGACACCTCGTGTTTGCACGAGTGTGTAGCCCTACCGTGGGCTAACACGTGGCATGACCACGAGGCCCCACGTGGCTCGTGTCGTGTCCACGAGGCGCGTGAACACGTGCACGACGCGGTGCCAAACACGCGTATCAGTCGTGTTTTCACGACTGATACGGGCTTCCCATTGGACACGGCGACACGTGGGTGCGTGTCAGGGTCCTAGTGTGTAGCCTAACCCTAGGCGAACCTAGGACACGAGCACGACACTTCACGTGTCCTGTGTCGTGAGCACGAGACACGTGAACACGTGCACGATGCTGTGACTGCAGTGTCTGTGCTTACCCGATTTTTTGTTGACCTCTGGACACGCCGTATCGTCGTGGTGGACTCCCATCGATACACACGACACGTATACCCATGGGGCATTAATTACCAACCTTGGGATTTGGGTCTCAGCTCGATTTTGTGTGTGAATTTGGAATTACCCTATCTCGAGTACACTGTTCTCAGTTTCCAGATTTTAGGATTTATTCCAGTTTTCAAAAGTGAATTTCAAACCTATTTTATTATGTTTTGTATATGTATCAGTGTATTTTAGTATATATAGGTAGTATATGTATGTGTGTGTGGGTGAGTTTTTAGGTTGAATACATGTATACATGTGTATATACATGTATGTGTATATTGTGTGTGTGTGTGCTTTTGTGTGTGGGTGTGGGGGCCTGTTTCTGTTCTCAGGAAAACTGAGAACAGCCCCCCCCTTCCTGTGTGTATGTCTCTCATTTCCATCTCTCTCTCTCACTCTAAGTCTTTCACCCTATATATATATATATATATATATGTAATATATAAATAGGTTTTATATATATATATATATATATATATATATATATGTATATTATATAATATGATATATATAGATTTTGTATTAGATCATTGTGTCATTTTATATATATATGTGAGTGTGGGTTTTGGTATTGTATATAGAGTGTTCATATTGATATATAGGTAGTAGGTAGATAGTGTCTATCTATATAATATATATATATATATATATATATATATATATATATATATATATATATATATATGTATGACTTCTAAATATAGGTTAGATGAAAACCTATAACCATTAGCCTATGGCCTAAGCTACTAGCCTATGGCATAGGGGCTAACCCAAATTGACCCTTGTTGACTAAGGGTTGACCAAAGTCAACCTTAGGTCAAATTGACCTAGTTGACCTAGATTGAACTTAAATTAACCTAGAATGACTAGTTTGACATAGATGTGACCTAACTTGACTAGTAGACTAGTTTGACTAGATAATTGACCATTGTTGACCAAAGTCAACTATAGGTCAACCATGACCTAATTGACCTAGAAATGGTTTGGATAGACTTAAGAGGACTTGTTGACTAAATTTGACTAAACCCTAGGCTATTAACTAGTTGGTTTAGGGTTGACCTATATATGAGTATACTATTGTGACTTGGGTTTTGTGGAAGGACTTATGTATGGGTAAGTTAGATACTTAGAGTCAAGTCATGACTTGAGATTGGAATGTGGGATTAGCTTGAATATAGGATTAAGATTGGTATTATATATATATGTATATATATGTGTGGTATACTTGTATAGGTATTGGTTATACCTTAACCTTGTGGTATTTGACTTAGATAGTTGACCATTGAACCTAATCACCTTGCTGACTAGTCTTTGTTCGACCCAAAACCTTAGTTGGTCTAAGTTTGACCTAGACTTGACCCAGATTGATCATGTTGACTAGTATTTGACTAGTTTGATTAGAATGTTGACCAGGAGTTGACTTTAACCTAGATTTGACTAACCTTGACTTGTTTGACCTTGTTTGACTTTATTTGACTTAGTTTGACTTCCTGTGACCTAGTTTGACTATTAGAGTTGACCAAGAGTTGACTTTTGACCAGATTGACCTAGAATTATGTAGTATGCATTGTATACTTTATTTTTACCATTGTGGATACATTATGACTTGTATTGCTCTGATTAGGAGCCATACACCTCTCCTCAGACAGTATATCCTCTTCAGACATTCAGTTATCAGGCGAGTACATTCTCTGATCGTTTCATACTAGCCCGGATTTATATTCTTGCTCTAGATTACTTTACTTGATGCTGACACGATAGTTATCACGGATTGGTACTATATAGATCTTTTTATGAGATGTTATCCCTCTCCGGAGCATCAGATACAGCATGTTGTGCGTTTCACGAATCATCATGTATCTCATGCTTCTATTATCATGAATCTTCATGTATCAGCTAGTGACTCATGTACTCTCATGATCACCGAGCCTTCATGAATCTTCATGAATCACTCATGTATCACCCAATTATGGGCTTATCACGAATCTTAACATAACTTGAACGGATCCTTGTGTATTGATTGGGGATGGGGGAGTGGAAATAGTCATGTGGATATTATCCCTGTAGCTGTAGTCATGAATCACTTCTAGCTGTAGTCATGAATCTCCTATGCCATTCACATGTCTATATTTTACTCTGACTCACTAGTCACTGCTAGTTCTCTATATACAGTAGATATTTCCTTTACAGCTATATCTTTTGCTACATGTATCTTCCTTCAGCAGTTCCTGTATTTTACTCTATTGCATGCTTTATATTTCCTATCATACTATGCACTGCATGAGATGTATTGTGCTCGTTCCTGTCCTGACTGGACCTGTTAAAAATATTACAGAGGATGAGGATGAGGCCCTGGTGACTACCTATTATGGAGCAGGACTAGATGACACTTATGTTGTGGACCCTCAGCAGGATCCACCTTCAGCTGAGGATGTTGTCCCTGTAGTCTAGGCTAGTTTAGCTAGACAGTATTTTTCTGTATTATCATTTTGTCTCACATTTTGAGTTGTATTTCGAGACGTTGAGATGTATAGACTCTTAGACTTATTCTGTATATTGGGTCGACATTCTGATGTTATGTTATCCTAGACACTTGGACTTATTTCATCTATTATACTATTCTCTTTGAGTTACTGTCTATCTATCTATCTTTCATTCTTCAGCCTAGATGTGATTGATATTGTTTTCTGTTTGTCACCTCCATTCGGAGAGTATAAACTGTACAGATACTTTTTATTGTTAGATGATTGACCTAGGACAGCGTTCTACCGCCGACACTACGGCGTAGGCTGGACGTACCCACTTCTCGTGCCCTTACTCTAGGGTGCGGGTCGTGACACGTTTTTAGTGGTAGCCCATGCAGGTCGAGTTTACTGTAGTGGTATTCGAACTAGAGTATCACTACAGCCTGCGATAGGATTTGAGGAATAGGCTTAGTGAGAGAGGATACTCAATCATTGTTAGGATACCTTGAGAGATTCCTGGGATGACCCTTGAGAATCTCATTTGAAATTACGATTTAAACTCCTTTTCCCTTGATTGAATTTGATTTTGGAGGATTCACTGTAGAACTTTGAATCCTGGTGTTAGTTGATGATTTTGAAATTTTTTTTGTAGTTGTTGATTTTAATTTCTTAGTGTTAGATTAATATCTTTTATTTTAAGGTACTCAATCACATTTATGAGAAAACTCTTATCTGTTTCTTGCCATCTAATCCTCTTGCTAATTGCTTTTCATTGAAATGAACTGTCCCCTCTATTTTTGCATCTTGCTCAGCTTCTTCTACCAATCTATGTGACTGTATCCCAAACCTGACTTACTCGACATTTTCTCAAATCAAGACTTATTGAGACCTTCTAACCTTGGCCTATGATTTGATCGAACCCTAACTATATTCATCTAGTAGCCTATCTATCCCTAGGACTGTGTTCCTAAATTATTTACTGGATTCCTAATTAATTTTATTTCTTGGGTTAATTGATCTTCTTTAATTTTTGTATCAATTTGTCACGTCTTGAACTCCCACTTTCTATTCTAGATCATTGGACGTCCTTTACCGTGACTTAGATATTCAGAGTATAATACTAGCTGTTACCTTCCAACAAACTTCACATGTAAGACCTAGACTAGCCTACCTTCATGTAGGTATTCCATGTCCCACTAAAATCCGTCTCCTTGTACTCTATTTTCTTGATATGATTTTCTGGTCAAATGGCTAAACTATAACCTCTACTATGATACTAAAATAATTCTTATTTCAATTAGAGATCCACCTTGGCTCAATTCTTTCGACCTGGCATGTGATGGTGTTCTGCTTGAAACCTCAAATACTTAACCTCGTACCTTATCTTGAATGCTTGACCCGATTGGTTAAGGATCTTGGACTATGTATCTTCTTTTATCATTTCCACCCTTACTTATATCTTATGCTACAAATTTATCCTTAGTTTTACAAGCTTATCCTTTTTGAGCTTGATCATGATATATTTTATTGGGTGTGCACCCACTAACATATTATCTAATCAGAATCGGCGCATGATGGTCTGATCAACCTATTGCGTTTGGGTTCACTTTTTCATATATTAATCTACGTGGATGGAGACATAGTTAAACTTGCCTTAGAATCTTATCCGCAACAGCCTTGACAATTCTTCTGGGAATTATTTTATCGCCTATGAACCTCGTATTCGTAACCAGTTGAGTTAAGTTCAATCATGACCTGGATCTTCATCATTGGATGCACGTGCCCATACTTGATTTCATTGATCTCCCATCTTACCCAAATCTTAATTTATCCTGAAATTGAACAACTTAGATCGTGTCAAGACTAAAATCTATTTGTAATTGTTTGTACCTAAATTTTCAATTTTCTCTTTATGGAATAGTAACTTTTAATGATTTCTCACTTACTTATTAATAACCAATTTTCATATAGGATGGTAGACGACCCTATAGCCTTGATGATTGTTGTTTCCTTATCTTCCCAATTAGGACACCTTAGATTGCTTGTACGTTTTGATACCATAGGACAGTATTGATCTAGAATGACTTGTGCACCTAGATGAGACCACAGACTGTTCCATTTAACCTGTCCCCCTGGTACCACTATTGTATCACAATTTCTGGCTTAATTCAGGCCATAGACCTTTCCCACTCTAAATTATGATCACCGTAGACACGTTACCGTGACTTTTAAATTAAGAGCACAAGACTAGTTGTTTTCTCAAAACTAATTTCACATACGTAACCTAGACATGACATACTACACCCATGACCTTAGTGTCCCACTCAGGCATACCATCGTGTGCTTCATTTGCTTAGTACGATTTTCCTGACCCGAGGCTCCATCCTGATTTATCCCATGGAGTTACTTTTGATTTTGATTTGGATTAAGGACACCTTATGACCTAAAACTGCCAACCAATTTTTGGACGTAACCCAGTATAGGTCTACTACCCATATTTTGCTTGTTGACCTTGTATGTTGCCTAGGTAGTGGCTTCGTCCCTGATTGTTGGAGGTTTGAACTAGGAGAAGTACGACCATCTAAATTTCGAGGACGAAATTATTTTAAGGTGGGTAGACTTGTAACACCCTATTTTCTAAAATTGGGGATTTTTGAAAATTTATTATTTTTATATTTATTAGTGGTATTTTAGTCATGGTATAATTTTCTGGTGATTTTAGTTAAGTTAAACCATTTTCTAAGTCATGACTTATGACTTTGTGACTTTGTTAGTATAACTTAGTGTAAACCCTAGTTTTTCTTAACCTAGAAGTTGCCATGACCATGAGAGCTTAGCCATAGGCTTAGAACACCAAATTAGGGCTTTTTAGCCTAAAGGGTATTTTGGTAATTTTTTAGAAATTATTTAGAATTATTTGGATTTATGTGTTTTTATTATTATTTAATATTGATTAGTGTCATGTTAGTCCCTAACCTAGTTTAGCCCTAATCTAGAAGTTAGCCACTAACCTAGAATGTTAGAGGATAGATATTCCAATGGTTAAAGCCATGAAAATATCTTGATATCTACTTTATGGATATTTTCCACAAAATATCCAAAATATCAACCCTTTTGCCATGAAAGTCTTTCCCTTAGCTTGGAAGCAACCCAAGGACACCCCCCATGCCATGGCCGGCCAAGGGTACCCCCCTAGCAGCCACACCTTGCTATATGATTCCATTGCATCATTCATGAACATTTTTACATGAATTTAAACCTAGAAAAATCTTTTTTCTTCAAACACCCATAACTTGATCAATTTTGATCTAAATCACCTCTAGTTTCTTGCATTGGACTCCCCTACACTAGAGGGTACTAGTTAGGGCCTGCTATCAAGGATTTGAGGGGCTTTTGGTATCACAAAGTTGAAGGACACACCCCCCCTCCTTATTGATTTTTCATTGGATTTGCACAAATAGGTAAATGCTCTCAAACTTAGTTAAAACTCTAATTTTTCTTCATATTTGCATGCATCTAGGTACTAGGGAACTGTGGGTCAAGTTTGGTGAAAAATAGGATTGGTTTGGTGTCCGTATCGGACACGTATCCTAGACTAGAAAACCTTGTTTGATGAAATGCCTCAAAGGAATGGTTTTTGTTAAAATGTAAAACAAATTATGTTTTCTGGTAGCCCTAGACTTCTAGGTCACAACCCAAGTAGATTGGACACATTTCCGAGTCGTGTCCGTGTCCAAATCGGACACGAACTCACTGCACGATACACGCGCACAGTGCCCTGCTACCACACCCTTCGTGCGTACTGCACAGGCCACTAGGACACACCAAAATTGGTGGACACGAGGGGGCACTGTCTGCGAACATGCCCCCAAAGTTTCACGACGTATCGTTTTGTCTCAGACACGAAATCGGGGCCGCACTGGCCATACACGCGCACAGTTTCAGTCGAAATCCGACTTGGACACGGCCTTCGTGTCGCATGGACACGAGTCGAGGACACCTCGTGTTTGCACGAGTGTGTAGCCCTACACGTGGGCTACACGTGGGCATGACCACGAGGCCCCACGTGGCTCGTGTCGTGTCCACGAGACGCGTGAACACGTGCACGACGCGGTGCCAAACACGCGTATCAGTCGTGTTTTCACGACTGATACGGGCTTCCCATTTGGACACGGCGACACGTGGGTGCGTGTCAGGGTCCTAGGTGTGTAGCCTGACCCTAGGCGAACCTAGGGACACGAGCACGACACTTCACGTGTCCTGTGTCGTGAGGACGAGACACGTGAACACGTGCACGATGCTGTGACACTGTACAGTGTCTGTACTTACTCGATTTCGTTTGTTGACCTCTGGACATGCCGTGTCGTGTCGTGGTGGACTCCCATCGACACACACGACACGTATACCCATGGGGCATTAATTACCAACCTTGGGATTTGGGTCTCAGCTCGATTTTGTGTGTGAATTTGGAATTACCCTATCTCGAGTACACTGTTCTCAGTTTCCAGATTTTAGGATTTATTCCAGTTTTCAAAAGTGAATTTCAAACCTATTTTTATTATGTTTTGTATATGTATCAGTGTATTTTAGTATATATATAGGTAGTATATATGTATGTGTGTGTGTGGGTGAGTTTTTAGGTTGAATACATGTATATACATATGTATATACATGTATGTGTATATTGTGTGTGTGTGTGCTTTTGTGTGTGGGTGTGGGGGCCTGTTTCCTGTTCTCAGGAAAACTGAGAACAGCCCCCCCCCATTTCTTGTGTGTATGTCTCTCATTTCCATCTCTCTCTCTCACTCTAAGTCTTTCACCCTCTCTATATATATATATGTAATATATAAATAGGTTTTATATATATATATATATATATATATATATATATATATATATATATATATATATATATATATATATATATATATATGTATATATATATATATGATATATATATATTTTGTATTAGATCATTGTGTCATTTTATATATATATGTGAGTGTGGGTTTTGGTATTGTATATAGAGTGTTCATATTGATATATAGGTAGTAGGTAGATAGTGTCTATCTATATATATAGATATATATATATATGTATGACTTCTAAATATAGGTTAGATGAAAACCTATAACCATTAGCCTCTGGCCTAAGCTACTAGCCTATGGCATAGGGGCTAACCCAAATTGACCCTTGTTGAATAAGGGTTGACCAAAGTCAACCTTAGGTCAAATTGACCTAGTTGACCTAGATTGAACTTAAATTAACCTAGAATGACTAGTTTGACATAGATGTGACCTAACTTGACTAGTAGACTAGTTTGACTAGATAATTGACCATTGTTGACCAAAGTCAACTATAGGTCAACCATGACCTAATTGACCTAGAAATGGTTTGGATAGACTTAAGAGGACTTGTTGACTAAATTTGACTAAACCCTAGGCTATTAACTAGTTGGTTTAGGGTTGACCTATATATGAGTATACTATTGTGACTTGGGTTTTGTGGAAGGACTTATGTATGGGTTAAGTTAGATACTTAGAGTCAAGTCATGACTTGAGATTGGAATGTGGGATTAGCTTGAATATAGGATTAAGATTGGTATTATATATATGTATATATATGTGTGGTATACTTGTATAGGTATTGGTTATACCTTAACCTTGTGGTATTTGACTTAGATAGTTGACCATTGACCTAATCACCTTGCTGACTAGTCTTTGTTCGACCCAAAACCTTAGTTGGTCTAAGTTTGACCTAGACTTGACCCAGATTGATCATGTTGACTAGTATTTGACTAGTTTGATTAGAATGTTGACCAGGAGTTGACTTTAACCTAAATTTGACTAACTTTGACTTGTTTGACCTTGTTTGGCTTTATTTGACTTAGTTTGACTTCCTGTGACCTAGTTTGACTATTAGAGTTGACCAAGAGTTGACTTTTGACCAGATTGACCTAGAATCATGTAGTATGCATTGTATACTTTATTTTTACCATTGTGGGTACATTATGACTTGTATTGCTCTGATTAGGAGCCATACACCTCTCCTCAGACAGTATATCCTCTTCAGACATTCAGTTATCAGGCGAGTACATTCTCTGACCATTTCATACTTGCCCGGATTTATATTCTTGCTCTAGATTACTTTACTTGATGCTGACACGATTGTTATCACGGATTGGTACTATATGGATCTTTTCATGAGATGTTATCCCTCTCGGAAGCATCAGATACAGCATGTTGTGCGTTTCATGAATCATCATGTATCTCATGCTTCTATTATCATGAATCTTCATGTATCAGCTAGTGACTCATGTACTCTCATGATCACCGAGCCTTCATGAATCTTCATGAATCACTCATGTATCACCCAATTATGGGCTTATCACGAATCTTAACATAACTTGAACGGATCCTTGTGTATTGATTGGGGATGGAGGAGTGGAAATAGTCATGTGGATATTATCCCTGTAGCTGTAGTCATGAATCACTTCTAGCTGTAGTCATGAATCTCCTATGCCATTCACATGTCTATATTTTACTCTGACTCACTAGTCACTGCTAGTTCTCTATATACAGTAGATATTTCCTTTACAGCTATCTCTTTTGCTACATGTATCTTTCTTCAGCAGTTCCTGTATTTTACTCTATTGCATGCTTTATATTTTCTATCATACTATGCACTGCGTGAGATGTATTGTGCTCGTTCCTGTCCTGACTGGACCTGTTGAAAATATTACAGAGGATGAGGATGAGGCCCTGGTGACTACCTATTATGGAGCAGGACTAGATGACACTTATGTTGTGGACCCTCAGCAGGATCCACCTTCAGTTGAGGATGTTGCCCCTGTAGTCTAGGCTAGTTTAGCTAGACAGTATTTTTCTGTATTATCATTTGGTCTCACATTTTGAGTTGTATTTCGAGACGTTGAGATGTATAGACTCTTAGACTTATTCTGTATATTGGGTCGACATTCTGATGTTATGTTATCCTAGACACTTGGACTTATTTCATCTATTCTACTGTTCTCTTTGAGTTACTGTCTATCTATCTATCTTTCATTCTTCAGCCTAGATGTGATTGAGATTGTTTTCTGTTTGTCACCTCCATTCGGAGAGTATAAACTGTACAGGTACTTTTTATTGTTAGATGATTGACCTAGGACAGCGTTCTACCGCCGACACTGCGGCGTAGGCTGGACGTACCCACTTCTCGTGCCCTTACTCTAGGGTGCGGGTCGTGACACTCAGCACAGGATCTCTCAGGCGTACTCAATTTGTGTTGCCTTGCGCCAATAAGAAAAGACAATGTTTATTCTTTTTTTTATGTGTGTCCACAAAAATGACGACTCTGCTGGGGACTACCTTTTGCTCTGACGAGAAGGTGGTGATGCAATCCTGATACCGACAAAGTGGAGAGCACTCAGAAGATGTTGATCGTGAAGTTCGATCAGCAGGCATTCAAAGAGATGCTCTCGAGGGACAGCTCTACTCCCTCAAAATTAGCGAAGCCAAACAAGTCTCACAAGACTTGGCTTCCGAAGGATCGCAGCGCATATCCTGCCAGTGTCATAGCAGATATACAACTGAAGGACTCTATCACATGGGCGCATAGAGCTTCTCTGTGGGCGCATGGCTCTGCCATAGAAGCTCCACAAATAAAGAAGGCTCACACCGTTCTGGGCTCTACTAGCCCAGCGACTTCTCTCTTGTACAACCAACAACAGAGTGTTCAATGCTCGAGACTTAGCGAAAAAAATACTACGATGCCAAGAATTGAAGTATTCGACACTCTGGGCAAACTCAGCGAGGCTTATAAACGAAGGAGGCAAAGATGGAAGAAAATAGCGCTACTTCCCCAAGCATGCGCCCAAAGTTATGCGCCCGAGAGGGTGTGTGGGCGCATAACTCCGGCCAGAAGACTTCTATCTTTGACAGATTATGCATCCAGGGTCATGCACCCAAGGCTATGCGTCCAAGCTCAACAGTCCCATACTATGTGCCAACATCGAGGAAGCTTAGATATGCTGCCAAGAAGCATGCACCCAAAGGCAGATTCCAGGGCCTATGCGTCCACAAAAAAAAGGCCCCAACGCGTGTAGCACGGGGCCATCTTCAAGGTCATCATAGGACTTAGGTGTGGGGATTGCCCCTGCACGTGAACTAAGTCCGGATGTACCAACTCTCCTTACAAACCCATATATAAAGCTCGGCGATGCATGTGACATGGGTTTTAAGGCAAAACTCCCTTCCGCTGACATACGCGACATGTTAAATCATAAGCGTAAAGCGAGAAATGATACAGCAATTCATGATGTACATCTGTGTACCAGTATTGTCATCAACTATTGCTGCTCCAAAGAATGAGGGTGCCTCAGAGGTAGTCCGTATTTCGATGACTGCATTGCTCTGACGATGAAAAGCCACTGTGTGTTTCATCCAACATAGCGTCATGGGGTCCCCCTTATGGGAGCCCCAATCAAAGAAGGTGGACCACGAACTCAACTTTTTCTCTCAGTTCTGTAAACAAAAGAAGAAGAAGTCTGCCAACAGATAGCCAGCATGCTATCACATTTGAAGGAGTCTATATGGGTACTCGGTCGAGGACGAGATTCCGTATAGATGACGAGGACTCCCAAGCTGGGGGCAGTATTCCCTCAGAGTCTGAAGCAGATGACCTCCACACCGGGGGTAGCCTTCCAGATGACGATAATCTCTCAGAGTCTGACGGTGACTATCTACCTCCCCTACCCGAAGATGAGGGACTTTTCAACTCAGAGACAGATAGTATCAGCACCAGTTGTATTGTTTCCTCTGTTCGTTCTCGCATGTTATCTACATACATGGCGGATGGAGAAAGACCAACAAACGGCTAGAGGGTCTTGAAATAGCATTTGCTAAGATCACTGATATGCTTATCAGTATCATGGCTGTCCAAGCTGCTGGGGCTGTTCCTCCACCTCAACAAAATGTCTCGGCACACGTTAGTCCGGCTCATAGCAACAACCCTTCTTCACTACAGAAGAAGTATCATTCCGTTGTGCCTTCTCCAAATCTTGTAATTGCTGGGGGTGGTCCTTCACCAATAACGCCTGACAATCGTACAACAACCTTTTCTTAACACCGGCTCAATCAACATGATGCAATTGATTCTCTGGTTGTCCGTCTTGATACCATCTCACACAAAGATGAGCTTCAGAAGATAGGAATATCTTAACCCTATCCTCGTCAACACATAAAATACTTCAATACGCAGACTCTACACTTACCCAGGGATGATCCGTTCTTGTCAAAGCTGTTTATTAGCACCTTGCAGGGGGTAGCTTTTGAATGGTTCTGCAATCTGCCTGATGGTTGTATCAATTCTTTTAAAGACTTGGAGAGGTTATTTCTCAATAGGTTTTACGAGAGTGGCATGCATGTTAGTATGTCCACCCTCATCGAGACCAAGCAAAGGAGGACTGAGTCTGTCATTGCTTTCATCGAACGCTTCAGGCGGCTAGCATTGAAAATGCCCTTTGGTATACCAGACTCAGAACTTATGGATACTTGTCGACATAACTTCCTTTCTATAGTGAAGTTTTGTCTAGGTATACATAAGTATGATACATGGCCCGCTTTCATTAGGGCCGCTGATGCTGCTGAAAATGACGTCCCTAATCTGGAATTACTGGGGTTGAAAACACCCAAATTTGAAGACAAAGGCAAGCACCCTCAAACTATCCATGTCCTTGGGGGTAAAGGGAAAGAAGTCTTAAAGGTCGACACTTCCAAGGGGGATTCCAATTCTTAGGGCGCCTCTGACAAACCTAAGGAGACTTTTTTCCTTTGATGAAGATGATGTTATTACCATTTTCACACATTGACGAAGGGTAATAAACTGACATTGCCTCCACCACGACGTCCTGCAGAGGCAAACCAACTCAATGATCCCAAGTACTGTCTTTATCATCAGTACGTGTACCACTCTACTAAGGATTGCATCGTCCTGAAGAAGAAGATACAACAGCTTATCGACATACATGTAACGCCCCAGTCCCAAAATACGTAGGACTAGGAACGTAGACATGTCAGCTGTATTTATACGAAGTATACTCCAATATATGGAATCCTCATATAAATACTTAAGCTGTAAAATACAGTAGAACCATACTAATCTCATCCACAACAAAATATATGAATAAATGATATCATATAATTAACCATGAAATTGTTATTTGGTACATGTAGTTGGGCGGAGACAAATCCACTACCAACGATGAAAAGAAATAGATAACAAAAGAAGGATTTTGGCGAGTGAAGCGAAGACGGTCCAAATGCAATCATCCTCGAAGAAATAACGATGATCACGGCTAGAGCTAGGACACCTGCGAAAGACAATAGCACACACCTGGCGAGATAACCAGGTCCTCAGAGGGACGTAACAAGACACATAATATCATGCCATAAACTGAATAGTAAGAGCTCAATAGAAAATATACATGCGTAAAGGTTCCTAACCATTCTATGTGATATATACTTTGAGAAGACAATGTTCTACGCAGGAGCTTAGGTGTTCAGCATAAATGGAGAGAGAGTGGTAGTAAGTAGCGCTCATAAGAGATACTATCGACCATGGGCAGAAAGTAGCTCTCATACGAGAACTATCGGCCCCGGGGCAGTAAGTAGCGCTCATCCTAGACACTATCGGCCCAAATCTATGTATGTACTGAACATGTAGCCCCTACGCTAATAACTGTCTCCCTCCTCCCCATGATACTACACATGCGTCGCCTCCATGATACTGTTTAATCCTTAATAACTGCCAAGTCTTCTACAAAAATCTATTAGCAGTTACATCCTAATGTACGGCCTGTACGCACCGATGTACGTTCGATACGCAAGTCCGAAGCTATATGCGACTCGCAGCTCACACACAACCCGTGGCACATCGTGACAGTTTATGAGATGCCTTTAAACATAGGTGGTCCCTTAACTCTAAGTCAATTGCATAAAATATAGTAATTTACATATATATAATTTTGAAAGAACAACATAAAGAAAAAGCATGCATGATATTGAGCAAGAAATTAAACAGTAAAGGCAAGGTGTCTTGCCTGATGGTACGCCTGGTGTGGTGATCTGACAGGTTCCAATTAGCCCACTAGCCATGTCGATGAGTAAAGTACGAATCCACAAGAAAATAGGAAGCATGATTTAGTCACGATTAATGGTGAGAAGAATTTGTGTAGAAAGTTACGTGCCATATTTTTAGAAAATATTTATATTACTTTAAAAACATGATTACTTGTAAAAATTCCTTTACGACAATACTTGAAATAGTTATATATAATAATTTTGGAAATTACATCTTATTAGTAAAAATACTCTAAGTTGTAAAATAAGATTTAAGGCGGAAACTATATTTCATAATTTAAAATATCTATTTTAGATAAATATAAAAATATATTTCTAAATCATTTAGACCCAAAAATAAAATTGGTCAATTATATGTACCTATAATACCAAAAATATTGTAGTGTTTCAAAAACTAACTTGAAATTTTTGCTAGAAAATAATAGTTATAATAATGTAATAATAATATTAAACAAAATAACAAACTAACATATGATTAATAAAATAATGACACCATTTAAATAATGATGATAATACTAATAATAATAAATAATAATAATAATAACAAATAAAATAATTGACACCATTTAAATAAATGATAATAATACTAATAGTTATAAATAATAATAATAATAATAATAATAATAATAATAATAATAACAATAATGACAGCATTAACAATTCTATTAAAAATAATAATAATAATGATAGTGATAATAACATTATTAATAATAATGCTCATAATAATAATAATAATAATAATAATAATAATAATAATAATAATAATAATAAACTAATAATATATACACTGTGCTTTCCTTTTAGAAGTAAGGAAGTAAAGAAGTGGAAAGAGAGAGAGGTCGAGTGAGAGAGAGAGAGAGAGAAAGAGGAAGGAGCGGGAGAGAGATTTACCGAGGCGGAGAACTCGCCGACGGTGAGGCACGGCGGATCGGCGCACTGGGGGCTTCCGGTCGGCGGAAGGAGACCTGCGGCTGCGGCGATGGGGTTTGGAGAGGGGCACGGCTGTCGGAGAGGGAAGGCGGGAGGAGCGATGGGGTTTTTCGACGGGAAGGAGGCTGCGACGGTATCAGGTGGAGGCGGGTGAACGTGCCTCCGGCGCGGTGGCGTCTCAGCGCGTTCGTGGAAGGGGATGCTTTGCCGGCGAGCGGCGCTCGGGAAGCCATGCGGCGGGACATGGCGGCTGAAGGCGGAGAGAAGGGGTTTGTGAAGGCGGAGTCGGCGCTCGCATCGGGGTCGCGAGCGGCCGACAGCAGAGGAGGTCGCGGACAGCGGATCTTATGGTCGACCGTCGTC
The DNA here is from genome assembly GCA_029216955.1 of Iris pallida. Lineage (NCBI taxonomy): Eukaryota > Viridiplantae > Streptophyta > Magnoliopsida > Asparagales > Iridaceae > Iris > Iris pallida. Next base: position 1,547,434 of record JANAVB010010193.1, on the reverse strand, counting down.
GTGGAGGCAGGGCGCTCCCAGATCTGGCGGAGTCGAGGCTCTCGACGACTGATGGCGTTCGCCCGACGCACGACGGCGGAAGCGGCCGGTGTTGTCCCTGTGGACGGGGCAGCGGGGCACGACTGGGTACGACGAAGGTGAGGGTTCGGTTCCCCTCTTTCCTTTCCCTATTGTGTTGTGGTTTGTGGTGTTTGGGCGGCGATGACTGAATTTTTGGGGAGACGACGGAGATGGTTTTGTCGAGGGATGGCCGGAGTTGGCTTAGGGTTCCGGTGTGGTGGCGGTGTCGATGATGGTGATGGTGGTGGTGGTTGCGGTGGTGGTGTAGGTGTTGTATTTGGTTGGCGGGATGGAGTTGCTGTCTACGTGGTGGTCGGAGGAGGCGGGACGAGGAGGATGGTGAAGGTGGTTGTGGTTTGCCCTCGGGAAGGAGAGGCTGGCTGCAGGGGATAGGCAGGGTGGTGGTTGGGACCGTGCGGGGTTGGACGGCGATGGCGGAAGAGGAGTTGTGATGACGATGGTCGGGTTTGCCCCGACGAGGTGGCTGACCGGAATTAGCTAGGATAGGCTTAGGGATCGGAGATGGTGTCGGGATTGTCGACACGAAGGAGATGATGTATGTATACCAAAACTAATCTATTGGAGTTGGACACCGACACGATGCACTCTGCGGTAGAAATTTCGTAGATGAATAATGAATTGGAGGAGTACCTGCCTATTTATAGGATGTTGGAATTCCCAATTAGATATGGATTAGGATTTAAATTCCCCATAATAGATAATTCAATCTATAATTTAATTTAATTCAATAAATCCAATCCAAATTAAATCCAATTTAAATCTAATTAAATTTCTAGTATAAAATTAATGAGATACATCAAATTTTAAATATTCAACTATATAAATAAATCCATAAATTTAAATCAAGATTTAAATGCCACAATAAATTCAAAATATATTTTCTAAAATACTAATAATATTAATTTCGAAAATATATTATTATTTACAAATAAACTCAATAATAATTACTAAATATATATGTATGTACAAATAATGTTTACATAAATATACTTTTCTAATATACCATTTTGTAGGAAAAATAATTTATTATTATAGCTGTATAAATGAAAGGCCTTTCATAATTAAAATCATAAACTTGAAAATGATAGCTAGAAATAATTATTACATATATTATTTGAAACCACAAAAATAGAAAAAAATATTTTTCTAAAATATGTACGCTCGCACATATTCGCACTCGTCGAGCAAAACAAAAAATAAAATTCCGTGCACGACGTACAATACGACTACGCGACGTACAATACAAAAATTTTAAATCAGTACCAAAATCGATAAAAAAATATAGTAGAAATTTAGGGGTTTTACATCCTACCCAACTTAAAAAATTTTTATCCTTGAAATTAAGAATTCGTAGGGAGGTGAGAAGACACAAGGGGTATCGATGAAGAACAATCAATAACAAAATCATGCCGTAAGAAATTGCGATCTAGATCATAGAAAAATAATACGATATGGTCGTACTCGATAGGATGGCTAGAGGAAGTTCTAGTATAACGCCTTCGTCCCTCTAAAATAGGTGAAGACGAAAGCAATAGGGAGATCAAAAGACGATATTATCGAATGCAATACGTGGTGCAAAGACGATCCGAATAATTTTAAAAGAATTGTCAAGGCAGTCGTGGATGGGATTCTAAAGGCCGAGTTTAATTATGTTCCATCCACGTAGAATAATATACAAAGAGCGAACCAAGTGCACTAGGTTGATCAGACCATCATGCACCGGTTATGATTAGACAGTATGTTAGTGGGAGCGACCCAATAAAACATGTCATGATCAAGCTTGATAAGAAAATAAGCTTGCAAAATTTATGCTAAGTTAGCATTAAAAATAGTCAAAGTATAAGTAAGAGACCATGATAAAGGGATTTAAACAGTCCAAGGTTCTTTAAAATCAAGCCTTGCCCAAAGTTTGGGCCTATACAGTCGGCTTGGTTGACTAGATAAGTTAGGGTCTACTGAATTCTATGGTCCAAGTGAACCTATCTATGTGGTCCACAAAATGCTGGTTAGGTCGTGAGGTATTCTACCCAACTTACAAGAATTAAACTAATGGTGTGATAGGTCCAGCAATCAAGATAAAATGCAAGGTTAAGCATGTAAGGAATTAAGTAGAACAAAATCATATATCGTGTCGAAAGAATTGAGTCGAGGTTTGATTTCTAACCGAAGTCATAAAGGACCATAGTATTATGGTAGGATTTATAGCAAGTCATTTTGACTCGAAAGTCACATCATAAAAATAGAGTACAAGGGAACGTGTTTTAGTGGGACATGATATACCTATATGAAGGTGGATTCGTGTAGGTCTTGTCTGTGAAATTTGTGGGAAGGAAAAGTCTAGTGTTGTGCTCCAAATACACAAGTCACGGTAAAGGACACAAAAGAAATTAAAATAGTAAGTGGGAGTTCATGAGATAATGATTAACGCACAAAATAAGTGACCAAGTTAAAAATAATGATAATTCAGATTCTAGTAAATCAAGGTAAAATAAGTTAGAAAACCAGTTTCTAAAGATATGATAGCCACTTAGATGGAGTATGATTAAGGAACAATCTAATCATTTCTCATGTTTCAAATGGTTAGAAAGTCACGATAAAATCTAGGTTTGGGAGAATGTCGAGTGAGTCAAGATTGAAATGTAACCACATGATTTTGTAGATGACTAACAACACTTGTGTATATGCTACTATCGTGGCCATGAGAGATATGACAATTAGCGTGGAATCCTTCTATCTCACTAGGGTGACCTTACTTGCTTCTTGGTCCTCTACCAATATATGATCTAATCTAAAATTTTCAAGTTCCTCGAAAGTTTCTCAATAAAATTTCTAAGATACTCCACCAACACTTTCCAATCATCTTAGGCTGTAAACTTTAATCAAAATTTAAATCTCTAGTCAATCTCGAAACAACCCTTGTATTTCACAAATCGAATAATTATTATTATTATTTTCTCCAAATCTTAAACTCAACATTTAATAAGTTTATCAGCCGAATTTCGTACTATAAAATGGAACATTTAAATAACTTCCGAATTTAATTATGTATTCTTCAAATGTGTATATCTAGCTTCCAATAAGTCACAACTACTCTTCAAAAGTATATATATATATATATATATATATATATATATATATATATATATATATATTTCACCAAAATTTAAATATCCATAATCAAGACTTTAAACTCTAAATAACTTTATAAATCATAGATCATATGACATAATTTAATTCGAAAACATTTTTCCAAAATTTACCAATCATCCTCAAATTTTGGTCAATCATAAATCATGATTCCATATATAAAATTTTAAGATCCTTTTCCAAATCAAATTTATATCCTTCCAAAAGGTGTATAGCTATAACTCGATAAATCATAAATGCTCAATGATCTTCAAAAATCAAAACGCAAATCAAATTAATTTGTTTTCTCGATCTAGCCATCCTCTTGTGTATATCATCTTATAATATCAAAATAAAATTCCAACTACCTTTTGGAAGCGGTAATATGCTACTACCCAACTTGGGATTAACTAATCCTTAATATCTTATTTCTAGGAAAATAACTGCCTTTATAACTAAAAATAAAATCTCAATGCACATTAATTGTCAATGCAATCCATCTAACCATGTGTTTAACCTATGAGCATAAAATAGTGTAGTCATCTTCCAAGTTATCACTAAGCACGAAACTAAGAATTTACGGTAGAAGGAGTCGAGCAAGATGCAAACCAAGGAGGTTGAACGAGAGTTCGGAATTTGAAGTCAAGAAAGGATGTCAAGTAGGTGGATGAGATTCTAGACTCTAATCCTATATTGCAGGCCCGTTCGGTATAGTCATGTAACCGAAACGGCAAACTGACCTGCATGGGCCACCACAAAAATATGTAACGCCCCAGTCCTAAAATACGTAGGACTAGGAACGTAGACATGCCAGCTGTATTTATACGAAGTATACTCCAATATATGGAAATCCTCGTATAAATACTTAAGCTATAAAATGCAGTAGAACCATACTAATCTCATCCACAACAAAATATATGAATAAATGATATCATATAATCAACCATAAAATTGTCATTTGGTACATGTAGTTGGTCGGAGACAAATCCACTACCAACGATAAAAAGAAATACATAACAAAAGAAAGGGTTTTGGCGAGTGAAGCGAAGACGGTCCAAATGCAATCATCCTCGAAGAAATAGCGATGATCACGGCTAGAGCTAGGACACCTGCGAAAGACAATAGCACACACCTGGCGAGATAACCAGGTCCTCAGAGGGACGTAACAAGACACATAATATCATGCCACAAACTGAATAGTAAGAGCTCAATAGAAAATATACATGCGTAAAGGTTCCTAACCATTCTATGTGATATATACTTTGAGAAGACAACGTTCTACGCATGAGCTTAGGTGTTCAACATAGATGGAAAGAGAGTGGTAGTAGGGAGCGCTCATAAGAGACACTATCGACCATGGGCAGAAAGTAGCTCTCATACGAGAACTATCGGCCCCGGGGCAGTAAGTAGCGCTCATCCGAGACACTATCAGCCCAAATCTATGTATGTACTGAACATGTAGCCCCTACGCTACTAACTGTCTCCCCCTCCCCATGATACTACACATGCGTCGCCTCCACGATACTGTTTAATCCTTAATAACTGCCAAGTCTTCTACAAAAATCTATTAGCAGTTACATCCTAACGTACGGCCTGTACGCACCGATGTACGGTCGATACGCAAGTCCGAAGCTATATGCGACTCGCAGCTCACACACAACCCGTGGCACATCGTGACAGTTTATGAGATGCCTTTAAACATAGGTGGTTCCTTAACTCTAAGTCAATTGCATAAAATATAGTAATTTGCATATATATATAATTTTGAAAGAACAACATAAAGAAAAAGCATGCACGATATTGAGCAAGAAATTAAACAGTAAAGACAAGGTGTCTTGCCTAGTGGTACGCCTGGTGTGGTGATCTGACAGGTCCCAATTAGCCCACTAGCCATGTCGACGAGTAAAGGTACGAATCGAAAATAGGAAGCATGATTTAGTCACGATTAATGGTGAGAAGAATTTGTGTAGAAAGTTACGTGCCATATTTTTAGAAAATATTTATATTACTTTAAAACATGATTACTTGTAAAAATTCCTTTACGACAATACTTGAAATAGTTATATATAATAATTTTGGAAATTACATCTTATTAGTAAAAATACTCTAAGTTGTAAAATAAGATTTAAGGCGGAAACTATATTTCATAATTTAAAATATCTATTTTAGATAAATATAAAAATATATTTCTAAATCATTTAGACCCAAAAATAAAATTGGTCAATTATATGTACCTATAATACCAAAAATATTGTAGTGTTTCAAAAACTAACTTGAAATTTTTGCTAGAAAATAATAGTTATAATAATGTAATAATAATATTAAACAAAACAACAAACTAATATATGATTAATAAAATAATGACACCATTTAAATAATGATGATAATACTAATAATAATAACAATAACAAATAAAATAATTAACACCACTTAAATAAATGATAATAATACTAATAGTTATAAATAATAATAATAATAATAATAATAATAATAATAATAATAATAATAATAATAATAATAATAATAATAATAATAATAATAATGACAACATTAATAATGATATTAAAAATAATAATAATAATGATAGTGATCATAACATTATTAATAATAATGCTCATACTAATAATAATAATAATAATAATAATAATAATAATAAACTAATAATATATACACTGTGCTTTCCTTTTAGAAGTAAGGAAGTAAAGAAGTGGAAAGAGAGAGAGGTCGAGTGTGAGAGAGAGAGAGAAAGAGGAAGGAGCGGGAGAGAGAGATTTACCGAGGCGGAGAACTCGCCGACGGCGCGGCGCGGCGGATCGGCGCACTGGGGGCTTCCGGTCGGCGGAATGAGACCTGCGGCTGCGGCGATGGGGTTTGGAGAGGGGCACGGCTGTCGGAGAGGGAAGGCGGAAGAAGCGATGGGGTTTTCCGACGGGAAGGAGGCGACGGCAGTATCAGGTGGAGGCGGGTGCACGCGCCTCCGGCGCGGGTGGCGTCTTAGCGCATTTGTGGAGGCAGATGCTTTGCCGGCGAGCAGCGCTCGAGAAGCCATGCGACGGGACATGGCGGCTGAAGGCGGAGAGAAAGGGTTTGTGAAGGCGGAGTCGGCGCTCGCGTCGGTGTCGCGGCGGCTGACAGCAGAGGAGGTCACGGACAGCGGATCTTATGGTCGACAATCATCGTAGAGGCAGGACGGTCCCAGATCTGGAGGAGTCGAGGCTCTCGACGACTGACGGCGTTCGTCGGACGCACGACAGCGGAAGCGGCCGGTGTTGTCCCTGTGGACGGGGCAGCGGGGCACGACTGGGTACGGCGAAGGTGAGGGTTCGGTTCCCCTCTTTCCTTTCCCTATTGTGTTGTGGTTTGTGGTATTTGGGCGGCGATGACTGAAATTTTTGGGGAGACGGCGGAGATGGTTTTGTCGAGGGATGGCCGGAGTTGGCTTAGGGTTCCGGTGTGGTGGCGGTGTCGATAATGGTGATGGTGGTGGTGGTTGCGGTGGTGGTGTAGGTGTTGTATTTGGTTGGCGGGATGGAGTTGCTGTCTACGTGGTGGTCGGAGGAGGCGGGACGAGGAGGATGGTGAAGGTGGTTGTGGTTTGCCCTCGGAAGGAGAGGCTGGCTGCAGGGGATAGGCAGGGTGGTGGTCGGGACCGTACAGGGTTGGACGGCGATGGCGGGAGAGGAGTTGTGATGACGATGGTCGGGTTTGCCCCGACGAGGTGGCTGGCCGGAATTAGCTAGGATAGGCTTAGGGATCGGAGATGGTGTCGGGATTGTCGACACGAAAGAGATGATGTATGTGTACCAAAACTAATCTATTGGAGTTGGACACCGACACGATGCACTCTGCGGTGGAAATTTGGTGGATGAATAATGAATTGGAGGAGTACCTGCCTATTTATAGGATGTTGGAATTCCCAATTAGATATGGATTAGGATTTAAATTCCCCATAATAGATAATTCAATCTATAATTTAATTTAATTCAATAAATCCAATACAAATTAAATCAAATTTAAATCTAATTAAATTTCTAGTATAAAATTAATAAGATACATCAAATTTTAAATATTCAACTATATAATAAATCCATAAATTTAAATCAAGATTTAAATGCCACAATAAATTCAAAATATATTTTCTAAAATACTAATAATATTAATTTCGAAATACATTATTATTTACAAATAAACTCAATAATAATTACTATATATATATATATATATATATATATATATATATATATATATATATATATATATGTACAAATAATGTTTACATAAATATACTTTTCTAATATACCATTTTATAGGAAAAATAATTTATTATTATAGCTGTATAAATAAAAGGCCTTTCATAATTAAAATCATAAACTTGAAAATGATAGCTAGAAATAATTATTACATATATTATTTTGAAACCATAAAAATAGAAAAAATATTTTTCTAAAATATGTACGCTCGCACATATTCGCACTCGTCGAGCAAAACGAAAAATAAAATTCCGTGCACGACGTACAATACGACTACGCGACGTACAATACAAAAAATTTTAAATCGGTACCAAAATCGATAAAAAAATATAGTAGAAATTTAGGGGTTTTACATCCTACCCAACTTAAAAAAAATTTATCCTTGAAATTAAGAATTCGTAGGGGGGTGAGAAGACACAAGGGGTATCGATGAAGAACAATCAATAACAAAATCATGCCGTAAGAAATTGTGGTCTAGATCATAGAAAAATAATACGATATGGTCGTACTCGATAGGATGGCTAGAGGAAGTTCTAGTATAACGCCTTCGTCCCTCTAAAATAGGTGAAGACGAAAGCAATAGGGAGATCAAAAGACGATATTATCGAATGCAATACGTGGTGCAAAGACGACCGAATAATTTTAAAAGAATTGTCAAGGCAGTCGTGGATGGGATTCTAAAGGCCGAGTTTAATTATGTTCCATCCACGTAGAATAATATACAAAGAGCGAACCAAGTGCACTAGGTTGATCAGACCATCATGTACCGGTTATGATTAGACAGTATGTTAGTGGGAGCGACCCAATAAAATATGTCATGATCAAGCTTGATAAGAAAATAAGCTTGTAAAATTTATGCTAAGTTAGCATTAAAAATAGTCAAAGTATAAGTAAGAGACCATGATAAAGGGATTTAAACAGTCCAAGGTTCTTTAAAATCAAGCCTTGCCCAAAGTTTGGGCCTATACAGTCGGCTTGGTTGACTATATAAGTTAGGGTCTACTAATTCTATGGTCCAAGTGAACCTATCAATATGGTCCACAAAATGCTGGTTAGGTCGTGAGATATTCTACCCAACTTACAAGAATTAAACTAATGGTGTGATAGGTCCAGCAATCAAGATAAATGCAAGGTTAACATGTAAGGAATTAAGTAGAACAAAATCATATATCGTGTCGAAAGAATTGAGTCGAGGTTTGATTTCTAACCGAAGTCATAAAGGACCATAGTATTATGGTAGGATTTATAGCAAGTCATTTTGACTCGAAAGTCACATCATAAAAATAGAGTACAAGGGAACGTGTTTTAGTGGGACATGATATACCTATATGAAGGTGGATTCGTGTAGGTCTTGTCTGTGAAATTTGTAGGAAGGAAAAGTCTAGTATTGTGCTCCAAATACCCAAGTCACGGTAAAGGACACAAAATAAATTAAAATAGTAAGTGGAGTTCATGAGATAATGATTAACGCACAAAATAAGTGACCAAGTTAAAAATAATGATAATTCAGATTCTAGTAAATCAAGGTAAAATAAGTTAGAAATCCAGTTTCTAAAGATATGATAGCCACTTAGATGGAGTATGATTAAGGAACAATCTAATCATTTCTCATGTTTCAAATGGTTAGAAAGTCACGATAAAATCTAGATTTGGGAGAATGTCGAGTGAGTCAAGATTGAAATGTAACCACATGATTTTGTAGATGACTAACAACACTTGTGTATATGCTACTATCGTGGCCATGAGAGATATGACAATTAGCGTGGAATCCTTCTATCTCACTAGGGTGACCTTACTTGCTTCTTGGTCCTCTACCAATATATGATCTAATCTAAAATTTTCAAGTTCCTCGAAAGTTTCTCAATAAAATTTCTAAGATACTCCACCAACACTTTCCAATCATCTTAGGCTGTAAACTTTAATCAAAATTTAAATCTCTAGTCAATCTCGAAACAACCCTTGTATTTCACAAATCGAATAATTATTATTATTATTTTCTCCAAATCTTAAACTCAACATTTAATAAGTTTATCAGCCAAATTTCGTACTATAAAATGGAACATTTAAATAACTTTCGAATTTAATTATGTATTCTTCAAATGTGTATATCTAGCTTCCAATAAGTCACAACTACTCTTCAAAAGTGTATATATATATATATATATATATATATATATATATATACATATATATATATATATATATATATATATATAAAATATATATATATATATATATATATAATATATATATATCTATCTATTTATATATATATATATTATATTATATATTTAATCTAGCTTCCAATAAGTCACCAAACTACTCTTCAAAAGTATATATATATATATATATATATATATATATATATATATATATATATATATTATATATATATATATATATATATATATCACCAAACATTAAATATCCATATCAAGACTTTAACTCTAAATAACTTTATAAATCATAGATCATATGACATAATTTAATTCGAAATATTTTTCTAAAATTTACCAATCATCCTCAAATTTTGGTCAATCATAAATCATGATTCCACATTTAAAATTTTAAGATCCTTTTCCAAATTCAAATTTATATCATTCCAAAAGGTGTATAGCTATAACTCGATAAATCATAAATGCTTAGTGATCTTCAAAAATTAAAATGCAAATCAAATTAATTTGTTTTCTCGATCTAGCCATCCTCTTGTGTATATCATCTTATAATATTAAAATAAAATTCCAACTACCTTTTGGAAGCGGTAATATGCTGCTACCCAACTTGGGATTAACTAATCCTTAATATCTTATTTCTAGGAAAATAACTGCCTTTATAACTAAAAATAAAATCTCAATGCACATTAATTGTCAATACAATCCATCTAACCATGTGTTTAACCTATGAGCATAAAATAGAGTAGTCATCTTCCTAGTTATCACTAAGCACGAAACTAAGAATTTACGGTAGAAGGGAGTCGAGCAAGATGCAAACCAAGGAGGTTGAACGAGAGTTCAGAATTTGAAGTCAAGAAAGGATGTCAAGTAGGTGGATGAGATTTTTAGACTCTAATCCTATATTGCAGGCCCGTTCGATATAGTCATGTAACCGAAACGGCAAACTAACCTGCGTGGGCTACCACAAAATGTAACGTCCCAGTCCCAAAATACGTAGGACTAGGAACGTAGACATGCCAGCTGTATTTATACAAGTATACTCCAATATATGGAAATCCTCGTATAAGTACTTAAGCTGTAAAATGCAGTAGAACCATACTAATCTCATCCACAACAAATATGAATAAATGATATCATATAATCAACCATAAATTGTCATTTGGTACATGTAGTTGGACGGAGACAAATCCACTACAAACGATGAAATAAATACATAACAAAAGAAGGGTTTTGGCGAGTGAAGCGAAGACGGTCCAAATGCAATCATCCTCGAAGAAATAGCGATGATCACGGCTAGAGCTAGGACACCTGTGAAAGACAATAGCACACACCTAGCGAGATAACCAGGTCCTCAGAGGGACGTAACAAGACACATAATATCATGCCATTAACTGAATAGTAAGAGCTCAATAGAAAATATACATGCGTAAAGGTTCCTAACCATTCTATGTGATATATACTTTGAGAAGACAACGTTCTACGCAGTAGCTTAGGTGTTCAGCATAGATGGAGTGAGAGTGGTAGTAGGTAGCGCTCATAAGAGACACTATCGACCATGGACAGAAAGTAGCTCTCATACGAGAACTATGGCCCCGGGGCAGTAAGTAGCGCTCATCCGAGACACTATCGGCCCAAATCTATGTGTGTACTAAACATGTAGCCCCTACGCTAATACTGTCTCCCCCCTCCCCATGATACTACACATGCGTCGCCTCCACGACACTGTTTAATCCTTAATACTGCCAAGTCTTCTACAAAAAACTATTAGCAGTTACATCCTAACGTACGGTCTGTACGCACCGATGTACGGTCGATACGCAAGTCCGAAGCTATATGCGACTCGCAGCTCACACACAACCCGTGGCACATCGTACAGTTTATGAGATGTCTTTAAACATAGGTGGTCCTTAACTCTAAGTCAATTGCATAAAATATAGTAATTTGCATATATATAATTTTGAAAAAACAACATAAAGAAAAAGCATGCATGATATTGAGCAAGAAATTAAACAGTAAAGGCAAGGTGTCTTGCCTGGTGGTACGCCTGGTGTGGTGATCTGACAGGTCCCAATTAGCCCACTAGCCATGTCGATGAGTAAATGTACGAATCCACAAGAAAATAGGAAGCATGATTTAGTCACGATTAATGGTGAGAAGAATTTGTGTAGAAAGTTACGTGCCATATTTTTAAAAAATATTTATATTACTTTAAAAACATGATTACTTGTAAAAATTCCTTTACGACAATACTTGAAATAGTTTATATAATAATTTGAAATTACATCTTATTAGTAAAAATACTCTAAGTTGTAAAATAAGTTTAAGGCGGAAACTATATTTCATAATTTAAAATATCTATTTTAGATAAATATAAATATATTTCTAAATCATTTAGACCCAAAAATAAAATTGGTCAATTATATGTACCTATAATACCAAAATATTACAGTGTTTCAAAAACTAAATTAAAATTTTTGCTAGAAAATAATAGTTATAATATATAATAATAATATTAAACAAAACAACAAACTAATATATGATTAATAAAATAATGACACCATTTAAATAATGATGATAATACTAATAATAATAATAATAATAATAACAACAAACAATAATTGACACCATTTAAATAAGTGATAATAATACTAATAGTTATAAATGATAGTATAATAATAATAATAATAATAATAATAATAATAATAATAATATAATAATAATAATAATAATATAACAATAATGACAGCATTAATAATGCTATTAAAAATAATAATAATGATAGTAATAATAACATTATTAATAATAATGCTAATAATAATAATAATAAATAATAAACTAATATTATATACACTGTGCTTTCCTTTTAGAAGTAAGGAAGTAAAGAAGTAGAAAGAGAGAGAGGTCGAGTGTGAGAGAGAGAGAAAGAGGAAGGAGCGGGAGAGAGAGATTTACCGAGGCGGAGAACTTGCCGACGGTGCGGCGCGGTGGATCGGCGCACTGGGGGCTTTCGGTCGGCGGAAGGAGACCTGCGGCTGTGGCGATGGGGTTTGGAGAGGGGCACGGCTGTCGGAGAGGAAAGGCGGGAGGAGCGCGGTGGCGATGGGGTTTTGCGACGGGAAGGAGGCGGCGGCGGTATCAGGTGGAGGTGGGTGCACGCGCCTCCGGTGCGGTGGCGTCTCAGCGCGTTCGTGGAGGCGGATGCTTTGCCGGCAAGCGGCGCTCGGGAAGCCATGCGGCGGGACATGGCGGCTGAAGGCGGAGAGAAGGGGTTTGTGAAGGCGGAGTCGGCGCTCGCGTCAGGGTCGCGGCGGCCGACAACAGAGGAGGTCGCGGACAGCGGATCTTATGGTCGACATTCGTCGTGGAGTCAGGGCGCTCCCAGATCTGGCGGAGTCGAGGCTCTCGACGACTGACGGCGTTCGTCGGACGCACAACGGCGAAAGCGCCGGTGTTGTCCCTGTGGACGGGGTCGCGGGGCACGACTGGGTACGGCGAAGGTGAGGGTTCGGTTCCCCTCTTTTCTTTCCCTATTGTGTTGTGGTTTGTGGTGTTTGGGACGGCGATGACTGAAATTTTTGGGAGACGGCGGAGATGGTTTTGTCGAGGAATAGTCGAGTTGGCTTAGGATTCCGGTATGGTGGCGGTGTCGATGATGGTGGTGGTGGTTGCGGTGGTGGTGTAGGTGTTGTATTTGGTTGGCGGGATGGAGTTACTGTCTACGTGGTGGTCCGAGGAGGGGGACGAGGAGGATGGTGAAGGTGGTTGTGGTTTTCCCTCGGGAAGGAGAGGCTGGCTGCAGGGGATATGCAGAGTGGTGGTCGGGACCGTACGGGATTGGACGGCGATGGCGGAGAGGAGTTGTGATGACGATGGTCGGGTTTGCCCCGACGAGGTGGCTGGCCGGAATTAGCTAGGATAGGCTTAGGGATCGAAGATGGTGTCATTGTCGACACGAAGGAGATGATGTATGTGTACCAAAACTAATCTATTGGAGTTGGACACCGACACGATGCACTCTGCGGTGGAAATTTGGTGTATGAATAATGAATTGGAGGAGTACCTGCCTATTTATAGAATGTTGGAATTCCCAATTAGATATGGATTAGGATTTAAATTCCCCATAATAGATAATTCAATCTATAATTTAATTCAATTCAATAAATCCAATCCAAATTAAATCCAATTTAAATCTAATTAAATTTCTAGTATAAAATTAATGAGATACATCAAATTTTAGATATTCAACTATATAAATAAATCCATAAATTTTAAATAAGATTTAAATGCCACAATAAATTCAAAATATATTTTCTAAAATACTAATAATATTAATTTCGAAATATTATTATTTACAAATAAACTCAATAATAATTACTAAATATATATGTATGTACAAATAATGTTTACATAAATATACTTTTCTAATATACCATTTTATAGGAAAAATAATTTATTATTATAGCTGTATAAATGAAAGGCCTTTCATAATTAAAATCATAAACTTGAAAATGATAGCTAAAAATAATTATTACATATATTATTTTGAAACCATAAAAATAGAAAAATGTTTTTCTAAAATATGTACGCTCGTACATATTCGCACTCGTCGAGCAAAACAAAAAATAAAATTTCGTGCACGACGTACAATACGACTACACGACGTACAATACAAAATTTTTTAAATCAGTACCAAAATCGACAAAAATATAGTAGAAATTTAGGGGTTTTACAGCCAAGTGATCAACCTCGAAGCTGAAGACAATGTCGTATCTTCTAACATGATCTCTCTTCAATTTGGTGACTTTCGTCCCACAGAAGTCCCAGATGGCGTAGTCCCGATCCCCAAGGCAATAATGAAGTCGTCAACCTGCCGCCAGCTCGCAACTCAACCTTGGTGCTACTCATAACTGAACATGGTGAGATCATGTGGGTCCATTCGGACCTTGTGCAAGAAATGGTGCAGGGGGTAGTATCTCCCAAAGTAAAGAGGGGCAAGAAATATAAATCGTGTTATATGGTGTCTTCTCCATTTACGAAGTTCTGTCTGGCAAGACGCGATCTGGGAATACTTACCTACGAATTTATGATCCTGTACAAGAAAAAGTAGTACCTTCTCAAGCTTCTGCTGTCCCCATAAGTTCAGAAGCCGGTCCGTCTAAGCCTTCAACTACCAACAAAGCCAAGCAGAAGGAGACGCGATTTGACAAGTCTCTGAAGGCGCCAACTCCCGAAGGCATGGATCGGCCTTACAACTTTGACATAATGCATAGCTGGCCAATACACCTGCCATGCTGTCTCTGTTCGATCATTATGACTCTCCAAAGAAACGTAAAAGGCCTTAGTGAGGCATTACTACATACCGACTCTTATCTCGCTGAAGTCAAAGCTTCCGCCGAAGACCCTGCCTCCTGTCCTCACTGCCACAGTACTATGGAAGTGGTGCCCAACATCTCCTTTTCACAGAGGACATGCTACTCAAAAATAATTATCGTGATAGACCTCTGTACTATACAGGGTATATCGAGACAATTAAGGTGGATCGGATACACATCGATCCAGGCTCCTCCCTCAGCATCACTCCTAGAAGTTTACTCAAATTCTAGGAATCCCTCTGCACAAGCTATTTATAAACAATACAACTATCATGGCTTTCAATGCTGGAAGAAGCCACCCGCTGGGCAAGATCCGTCTCAAGTGCCAGATTGCTGATCTTCGAACGGAGGTTTCTTGCTATGTAATCGACGCTAATGAATCCTACAACATCTTGTTGGGACGTCCGTTGATACACGAGAACATGATCGTTCCTTCCACACTTTACCAGTGCTTTAAGTACGTCAACAGCGATGGCGTCGTGAAGACGGAGTTTGTTGATGTCGATCCTTTTAAGGGCATTGAAGCCCACTATGGAGATTTGGTACTTTACCAATCTCAGCCCTCCAAGGATGACGACAACGAAGCTGACGATAAAGTTGAAGTGAGTTCATCCTCCAGTGATGGTCCCATGATTATCCGAGTCAAAGGACGTACTACCCCAAAAAGTACTCCAAAACCTCTCACAATCTGGATGAAAAAGAAGAACCCTGATAAGGTCAAACCATTGACCATCACTCTCCGTAAGACACCTCGGGTGGAACCTGCTGAAGTTCGTCCTCCCAATCTTGAAGAGTTACCCTATGTGGTGAACTTGGCCAAGACTGTAGCTCCTCTTCCAGATAATGATCCTCTCAATGAGTATATCAATACTCATAATAGTGTACTTCAGTTGATGATGTTATCCCTGAAGAAGAACTTGCGTATTTTCTAAGTAAAGGTTCATCTTTGAATTACTCCGATGTCTATCAATCTGTAAACCACTATATCGATACGATATACGCTCTAGAGAATGGCATAGGACCATACCTCTGTATGCCGGTCACGGTACCTCATCTGCGGGAAAAAGTCTGGCCAGAAGATATCCACTACTTCATCGTTCCAGCTAGAAAGAAGGGTGAAGAACTTATTATCTTCGGCTGGTGAAAGAAAGTTCGTTCTGGACTCTACTTCGCCTAATCACAACACCGAAGCTGACTATGACTCTGGAAAAATGTAACTTTTTTGATATAGTTGGCAGGCCAAGAATATCATCCAGAACATGGGATATGATATTAAAAGTGACCAGAGGCTAAACTACGGTCGGAGACGACGGTTGTCAATACGTCACTTTGCTCCTCCTGGCAAATTCGAGAACTATTGTCAACAAAATGGTGTTGGTTTGGGTTATGTCACTCCTCCAACAACTCCTGTAAGATCAGATGTTGAAGCAGATCGTTGTTCTCATTTTTTGATTTCTGTCTCTGGGATTCAGACTCTGGCATTGGAGACATGTTCAAAGCAACTTTGTTCGTCAACATGGTGTCAGTTGACCAAATTACAGACGATGTCCAATCGATCGAGCTTGAACAATGGGCTCAAAAGATGGATACCAGTTGGAAGTTACATTTCGAACAACGTGAACCACCTACTGAACGTAAAGTCATCCAAGTCAATTTAGGAGATAAATTATCTCTTAAACCAATTTTCATCTGCAAAAGTCTATCTGACGATGAATGACAATCTATTATATAGCTTATAAGAGAATACATTGACATCTTTTCATGGAGCTATGAGGACATGCCAGGCTTGGAACCTAAAGTTGATATGCACCGCCTAAATATTTCGTCTAAAGCTAAGCCAGTGAAGCAGCAACAACGACAATTCCGACCATATATCATAGAGGCCATCGAGAATGAAGTCAAGAAGCTTATTGCAAGTGGATTCATTCAAGAAGAACAATACCCTGACTGGGTCACTAACATCATGTCAGTCATGAAAAAGAACGGTAAAGTTCGAGTCTGTATCGATTAACGTGATTTGAACTCTACATGCCCGAAAGATGAGTTCCCTCTACCGATCACCGACATAATAATCGATAATACTTGCGGCTTTGAGCGGTTGTCCTTCATGGATGGGTTCTCAGGCTACAACCAGATCAAGATATTCTCCAACATAAGAAGCACATATCTTTTCGAACACCGTTGGAGGTATACTGCTATACAGTGATGCCCTTTGGATTGAAAAATGTAGGGGTGATATACCAGCGAGATATGAACACAATTTTTTGTGATCATTTGCGTAAAACAGTGGACGCAGTTAAAAGTCATCTCAAGGGCAACCACCTCCAAGACTTGAGAACGGTGTTCGAACTAATGCGTGCACTCCAACTCAAGATAAATCCAACCAAGTCTTTTTTGGGAGTCTCCAGCGACAAGTTTCTTTGTTTTGTCATCACTTCAAAGGATATACATCTTGACCCGAAGAAAGTAAAAGCTATCCTCGATATGCATCCCCCAAGAAACCTCAAAGAGCTATACGGACTTCAAGGAAGGCTAGCCTACATCAGACGATTCATTTCAAACCTTTCTGGAAGGTGTCAACCATTTACTCAGCTCATGAAGAAAGGCGTATCTTTCGTCTGGACTGAACAATGTCAACGCATATTTGACGATATCAAGAAGTATCTCACAAGCCCTCCAGTATTGCTGGCTCCAATAATGGGAAGCCCTTCTTACTATATTTCTGCTATGAACCATTCCCTTGGCGCCCTATTAGCTCAGAAGAATGAAGGCGACCATGAAGGCAATCTACTACCTCAGCCGCACAATGGTGGGTGCCAAGCACAGATACACATATGTGGAAAAGGAATGCCTTGTACTGGTATTTGCTATCCAGAAGACCCGCTACTATGTGTCTAGACAGACTATCCATATCATATCTAAAGTCAATCCTTTCAGAATACGCATGACTAAACCGGGTTCTCCCAATTCCCGTTTAGCTACATGGGTAATACTGTTGACTCCATATGATATGTTGTTCGTTCCTCAGAAGGCAGTAAAAGGTAAAATGTTAGCTAATTTCCTAGCAGCTCATCCAGTGCCAGAATCCCCCAAACTCTACGATGAAATTCTCATGAAGTAGTGGAGTCTAACACCGCAACTGAAGAAATCTCTATTTGGTGAATATTCTTTGACGGTGCATCAAGAATAGACCAAAAAGAAATATCGTGGCCGGAGTAGGCGTCATGCTTGTGTCACCCGACCATCTGGTTATACATCGTGCATATTCTTTCATAGAATCATGCACCAACAACGTGGCCGAATATGATGCCCTATTAATCAGCCTGCAACTGACAAAACAACTGGAAGTTGACTATCTAGAAGCTTACAACAATTCCAAGCTAATAGTTAGTCAGGTCCGAGGGGATTATGAAGTTCGTCACGAAGATCTCATCCCCTATAACAAAGCGACCATCGAGTTAGCATCTACTTTTGCTGGATTCTTCATCGAGCACGTGTCTCGACTACAGAATATAGAAGCAGACGCTTTAGCCGGTCTCGCCGCTTCCCTGACCGTTTCTACCAATACTCAGCAGTCGTCACAGTGTCTGGTCGAGAACTATTCTATGTAAAAGATGATTTACATATTCATCACAGTTACACAACGAAACAAATATCGACGTTAAAGACTGGAGATTTCCTGTCATAGACTACGCCATCTATAGAATCCTCCCTGAGGACCCAAAAGAAGCAGAGTCTATCCAAAGGCAATCCCTCAGATTTTACTACGATACAGCTACCCAGATGTTGTACCGACGCTCTTACGATGGACAACTATTATGATGTTTATCAGACACAGAAGCCAAACACGTACTACGTGAGGCTCACGATGGAGTTTGTGGTACACATCAACCAGGCCCTAAATTACAAGATCGCCTCAGACGAATGGTTATTATTGGCCCACGATGATAGCAGATGCTGTTGAATATGCAAAGAAGTGTAGGGCTTGTCAGTTCCACACTGACTTCATTCACCAACCTTCGGAGTTTCTACACCCGACGGCAGCATCTTGGCCTTTTGAAGCCTGGGGTATGGACGTCATAGGCCCAATCAGCCTGCCATCTTTCAGAGAACATCGGTTCATCCTAGCTATAACCGATTAATTTTCCAAATGGACGGAAGCTATATCGCTCACCGAAGTGAAGACGTCGAACGTGATCAGTTTCATCAAATATCACGTTATCTATCGCTTTGACCTACCTCGCAGGATCATCCATGATAATGGTCCATAATTCGCAAGCCATCCATTCTATCGGTTCTGCGATAGAATCAATCCATCTAATATAGCCTCTACTGCCTACAATAAAACTATTATTAAACTTCTCAAGAAGTTTGTGTCTTCAAACAAGAGCGATTGGAATGAGAAGCTCGGCGAATGTCTCTGGGACTATCGTACAACGGTCCGACTCCAACAGGCAGTACAACATTCTCTCTGGTTTATGGGAGTGAAGTAGTTCTTTTGATATATACTGCAATGTTTATGTGATTCAAAAAATTATCTAACTATTATCCGTATTTCAAGAGTCTTGAATACGCCATGGATAATGGGTCCTCTAAAAAGATTTTCCAGTAGAATCATTTCCATTTTTGACTCTGTCCAACTCGGTTTGACGAAAATAAGTCACGTCCCTATTACCTCTAATAGCACTTCGATAATTATTTCTCCAGTGGAATGATTAAGAAACATTTTGCTACATCCATATAACCTCTGAACAAAGCATTCATTAAGGATAATCACGTCCATATTACCTCTGAATTTTTCATGCCTACCTAATGTTATATATCTTTTCACGTCCATATTAGCTCTGGTCAGATATAGAACATCCTCTGGTATTACGTCCATATTACCTCTATTAGCAGCTCCTTTCAACTTATTATCTATATTCAAAAAACCTGAATATAAAACGGATAATAGGTCTACATCAAATTTCCCAGCAGAATCCTACCAGAAATCCTTACTACGACCATATTACCTCTAGCCTGGATATTTCATAAAACTTCATTCTTGAAAGCCAAAAAGATTCTTTATTCTTTATTTAAAACATCTATCAAAAGACGAAAAAAAAGATACAAGAGTCTTGACGGCTAAAAGAAACAGTTATAAAATGAAAGGCATAAGGGATACATAATCAATTGATGCTATCCCTCAGAGCCTTAATCTCAGCCTGAGATTTGACAGTGGTACAACAACGTGCTTCTTCTGCCGAGCAGCTTCATCCTCGAAATGAATCAGTTTCAGATGCTCCTCTTCCAACTTCACCAGCTGAGCTTTCAGTTGATCTGAAGTTATGGCAGTCGCAGCAGTGAACCACGTAGTCTTTCTGCTCAGATGCAGCTGTTCGCAAGTCAGCCTCGAGCTGAGCAATCTCTTCATGAAGCTGCACAATAAGGTTGTACTTTTTAGCAATCTGGATGGCCATCTTATTCTTCGAGACAATACGAGCTCTACTGGCAGTATTAAACTGTTCATATTGATCAGCCAGCTCGCTGATCTCTTTAGCTAGAGCCTCTTTCTTCGCCTGGAAAGTAGCTTTCTTCTCTTCAATAGCCGCAATCAGAGCCACGTCCATCTCAAGAAATGATGATGTTGGGCTTCGCTGACTGACCACTCGGAATTTGGCCACTTGATTTTCCAGGTCAGCTATGACCGTCCTTAAAGCATTAGCTCACTCTTCATAGCCAGCAATGCTTTCAAGAGCTATCACCTGGCATTCAGCAATAGCCTTCATAGGCCGAAGGCGGCATTTTGGTTCAAAACTCCAAATAGTTTTACTTTTAAAATGGAGTAGAAAGCTCTTATGACTTCTTGAGCCAGCTCATCATCTTCAGAAGAGGTCATTGGAGATAAAGCTTGATGAGGATCTTCTATCCCAGGAAGAGCTACTTGAAAGGAAGCTGAACCTGACAAATAAAGCAATACACATTGTAGAAGCATGGAATTTTAGGACCAGAAATCCTATGCCAAATATTACATGCCAGGGAGCTCAGAGGAAGTACTTGGCACAGCAAAGCAAAAGTATAGACATTAAAAGAGGATTTTTATTTCATATAAAAGTCTATTACATGCCTAAAAAAGAGCTATACAAAGGAGAATTTCTACAAAGAGAAGACCCTAAGTCTACAGCTAGGCGCAGCAACCACCATGCGCTCTCAAACAGGCGTATCTCGCCATGCGCTCTCAGCCAGGCGCATCCCTTCAGCAGCTCAGTTATGTGCATTCAGTTATGTGCATCCCTTCAGCAGCTCAGTTATGTGCCGCCCTTCAGTGTCCAGTCAGGCGCATCATGAAGTCTCAGCATATGCGCCATCAAATGCTTCGACTAATGAAGCATTTATTGAGCAGAACGAGGGTGGACAATCAACCCTCTAGCTGGAGGAAGAGCTCCCCAAACCAAGGAAGAGGAGAGCACCGCAATCGACCCGCGGCTAAAGGATCAGCTTTCAACCCAACCAGAATGGGCAACACCCACTCTAGCAGGAGGAGGAGCTCTCCCAAAGCCCAAGGAAGATGATCGGGGCACCGTAATTCCGATCTGCGGCTCTTCCGGTATAAAGGATGTTTGCCATTAAAATTCTTTTATTGCAAATTTCAATACAAACAGAACAGTGTTACAATGTAGGACTTAGATGTAGTCCTAGGAGTATACTTTTGTTTATCTGGGTCCCTTGTGCCGATGGAGTGAGTGGTAATGCGTTGACTTCGTTGACGATCTGACGACGGTTATCGGTTCTCTGAAGACTTAGATTGCTCTGGGTGCTGGAGCTTGCTGAGAGAAGAAGACATTGAGTGTCTGTATCTGTCTCTCTGGTGGTATATTCGTTCGTCGTATGTTCTGTCCGTGTGTGAGAAGGAAATGATCCCTCTATTTATAGTTTTGCAGGCTAGCTACTCATGCGCGTATGTAGGATGCGCCGTACGCGGGGACACCACATATTGATTGCTGATGGAGGCGCGTGAATGATGCACCCTGATTAAGGGGTTGACTTCTTCATGTTGCTGTTGTGAACCGGGATGTAGCAGAGAAGAAGATCTTTCTGTTGCTGAGATCTTGCGTGAGTTGAGTCAAAGGACACGTGCCGTCGACCCATGGCTCGGAGATCTCGGATTTGATGGAGAATGATCTGGTAGGATACGCCTAGGATTGGGCGCATGAGGAGACTTTGGATCGTAACCTTTAGGAGTCACGAACCATTCTGGGTGTATGGCTTTTGAGACGCATGCGAGGCTTTAATGGTGACTTTCCTTCTGTCTTTAGGGATCAGTGAAAAGTCTGGAGCGCATGGCTTTTGAGGTACATGCAGATTTGGGCGCATGGCTGCAGAGGCGCATGCGAGTGGTTGGGTAGCCACGTGGCAGTAGCCGTCGGAGGGAAGTAATGATGATGCTGATGCTGGTGACGCTTCGTCTTCTGAAAAAGCTGTCAACTGTTCAGACTTCGGGAGTCGTGCTGCCAACTCTGTCAGTTTGGTATTTAATGTTGTCGATATTCGATGGACAACTGAGTGGGTGCATCGATCGGCATTCCACTAGGCGTATGGGGACGCATGGGGCTCATCCCCTGTGATGCGCTTGGTGCTGAAGGGCGTCTGTGTGATGCGCTTGATGTTGAAGGGCTCATCTGTGTGATACATGGTCTAGTCGGCGCATCTGCTTCGTGACACGTCTTTAATGGTACGACTGTTACGATCTTCGAGTGCTTTAAATAGCTGTTTTGACTTAGCTGAATTCGAAGCATCCGGTTCATCATTTAATGCAAATTATTGCATGGAATTGGAGAGCCATCCACTTGGCGCATGGGTTTGATTTGCTCGACCTATAAATAGTGGCATGGAGAGAGTTTGTTTCTCGTTCTCTCACGTTATTCCAACATGAACTTGTTTACTCGATGCATTCTGTTGACGAGATGCTTCGAGGGTGAAGATGCGACGCCATGTCTTCATTGATGCACTTGAAGGTGACTGTTACATCCAAAAGTCAGAGTCAAGGGCTTCCGAGGCAGGCGGAAGGTGCCTGTTGCATCCAAAGATAGGGATGCTCGAGCCTCGTTGTGCAGGAAGAACCGCAGATCGAAATGACGGTGTTGCGGCTTTGGGGGCTCTTTCTTCCTTCAAAGTGGGCGTTGCCCACTCTGGTTGTGTTGAAAGCTGCTCCTTTAGCCGCAGTTTCGATTACGGTCTTCCTTGGCCTTTGGAGGCTCTTTCGAAGCCTCCCCTGGCCACAGGTTGGCTTGCGGTGCTCTTTCTTCCTCAGCTAAGGGTTGATTGCCACCCTCGTTCTGTTCAATAAATGCTTCATTAGTCAAAGCATTTCGACGGCGGTGAGCCTGGCTGGAAGAGCGGCACATAACTGGGCTACTGAAGGGATACACATAACTGGAATGCACATAACTGAGCTGCTGAAGGAATGCACATAACTGGGATGCACATAACTGAGCTGCTGAAAAGGATGCGTCCTACTGAGGGCGCATGGTGGGATGCACCTGAGGGCGCATGGTGATTGCTGCGCCTATTTGAGGGCGCATGATGGCTGCTGGCTGTAGACTTAGGATCTTTTTTTTGTAGAAATTCTCCTTTGTACGATCTTTTCTTAGACATGTAATAGACTTTTATATGTAATAAAAAGTCTTCTTTCAATGCCTATTTTTGCTGTTTGTGAAGTACTTTGTCCAAGCTCTGGCGCATGTAGTCTGGCGCATGGGCTTTCTGGTTCTAAAATTTCATTCTTCTACAAGACCCCCTTCAAAGTTTTCAAAACTTTTGGATAAGTTTTGGAATACTTTGAATAAGAAGCATGGTGGTAGAGGCGCATGACTGTCGGGGTACATAGATACTTCGCGCATCAGTGATGGGGCGCATGCTTCGCTCAGTTAATGCAAATGATAACGCCTCGACAACCGAAAAAGATTAATGATGATCTTTTTTGGTTTTATTTGCGGTTATCTCTTCACAGAACCCGAGGCGACGACTGAGGTCACTCTTCATCGGTTTACGCGTGCGACCAAGCCCTATAAATAGGTGAGAGATAGAGAGAGAGAGTTCTTCTTCTCCTTGCTTTTGCTTTTTAGAGTTTTCTAACCCTAACTTTTCTTCTTTCAAAGAATGGCTCCCAAGACTCCTCGCGGCGGTGCTGGCACGGGAAAGGGCAAAGAAAGGAGCCTGTAAAAGCTGCCGCGGCTGACGTTCCCCGTCGGCTTGTCGAAGTTCGGCCGAAAGTGGTTGGTGAGTTTTATTTTACGTACACCAACGCACATAGACCTTGAGTCTTTGATGATGTGTCAAGGTTTTTACCGCCGACGCACATGGGTTTAGGCCCTGAAGATGTGTCGAGGCTCTACCGCTGACGCGCATGGGTTTACACCCTGATGATGTGCCGAAGCTCCACTGCTGATGTGCATGGGTTTTCATCCTGATGATGCGCCGAAGCTCACTGCTGATGCACGTGGGTTTACACCCTGATGATGCGCCTAAGCTTTTTTTCAGACGTGCTATGCACTTTTGATGAGACTCAGATTCTTTTGTTGTTTCTAACATTTTTGAATCTTTGCTAGTATCGATGACTATCCCACTCTTAAATAAAGTGCTTCTGGACGTTGCCCTCTGCCAGATGGGAGTAGATTATGACGAGGAAGTGATAAACCCTGCTCAAGCTGCTATTATGCTGGATCAGCATCCCGAAAGAATGACTAAATTCGGGAGCAACAGTATGGGTTCCTCAAACGGATGATGGAGCGTGGTTTTGAAATCTGCCACATCTGATAAAGTGACCTTCTTGAAGCCCGAGTTCCTGTTTGGGTACCGTCTTACCTCTACTGAAGCAAAGGTGTTGAAGGTCAAGGAAGACTGGTTCTTTACAGTAAGGGGAGTGCACATGACCGTTAAGCAGCTCGAACGCCAATGGCCTCTGACGGCCTTCTGTCGTTTGCTTCTAAGAGGAAGATGTCTTGGGATCTAACCCCATCTCAGGGGGGAGCGGTGGCAGGCATCCTAAAGATCGACTCTTCCTCAGATCAAAGGGATACTTTGACCGCCGTACGGGCTGGGCCTTCTTTCACCTGGCGGACTCTACGCCCAGGGAGCATTTATAGTGACGTTCCCGTCAACACATTTGTCTTTGGCACTTGACTTTTGCCAATCGCATGCTGTTGATGGAGCGATCGTACCCGAAAGGTGAATTTCGGATAGAGGGTTGGTGTCATTATGTTGTCAAATGGGACAAGCTGACACTCTGGATGCTGTCACGGTTTCAAATCGAACTCCAAAAGATGGGGCTGACTGCCGCAATCCGTGCTACTCAGGCAGGTGTTGACATCAACTGGCATATCTTTCTTGCGCTCCTGGAGATGTTTGATACCCATACCGGGACCTTCTTCACTCCAGTGGGGGAGCTAGGCCTTGCACTTCATGAAATACATGAGGTATCAAAGCTCCATTGGGGATCAGAACCCTACGAGGAGTACTTCCCGATGAACGAGGAGTTCCAAGTCCTGGGGGACAAAGCTGAAGAAATGATGGCCGTCTTCAAGGAAGTGGCGATTCATCATTACTATATGCAGAAGAGGGATAAGAGCGGATCGCAGCCTCATGTGACCGCTTGGAGGGATTACGTCTTCAAGCAAGCCAGGAGGATCCCTCTCAATTTACCACTCCGCCAGCGCTTTCCGTAGCAAAGTGCTTTCCAAAATGAGCAGGTTAGGTGAGAAGAATCACCAAGAGAACGAGGACCAGCAATCGGATGAACGCTCCTCCAGTTGTTTCTGGCACCTAATTCATCGAATGTCGTCGAAAGCAGTATTAGCTGCATATCTGATGGTTTGGCTTCGAGATTACATTTTCTCGGGCGGGTCAGGCTCCGTAGAGAGGGTAACCCGGAACTTAATCCTGCCAGCAGTGAAGTTGGTTTTCGGCCGGCGTTTGGCTCTTCTTCCCGCGATGGTGTGTAACCTGCTACGAGGTTTACGAGAGTCTACGGAAAACGTGGTTTATGATCGTGGTAGGAATAACAACTTCCCACGTGCCGAACTGCATTTCACTATCTAATGGGGTGGTTGATTTTACACCATCCAAATATAATGAGTTCGGGTTCGAAAGAAGACCATAGGGCAGGAGATGCATTCCTTCGTCGTTTCCACAGAGGAGCTGGTTATATTATGGTGTCCCTATTTGCAGGAAGGTTTTGTCTCGCCTTCAGGGGTGGGAGATCACCAAAGTAGGACCTGTCCTCTCGGGTTTTGAGGCCGATGAGGATTTGACGGATTCGGGTGAAGACGCCATCACTCTGCCACCATGGGGATTTCGCTGGTTGTAAAGTATTCGGCCATCCCATCTGGTATACCGGAACAGGAATCAGTGCTATCTGGAACCGTATTTACCGAGCCGCTTTGCACGGCAATTTGGTTATGCGCAGCTGATGTTGGAACCCAGTATCACCCTGGGATATACTGGAAGTTTGTTGGATGGTGCACGAGCTTGGCATTACTACAATGCTGGATGTACCGAAGCTCGCTTTACGCTGCCCGTCCAGAAGGTGACCGGTCATGTATCGGCTAGGGCTCGATCGTACCGTCCACCAGAGGTGGGTCATCAAGGTGCCCCTGCTGCATCGCCAGGGGGTCAGGCCGAACCTTCGGTTGATCAACCGAAACGACGTGGGTACAGAGGTTGGCTCTTCTGCATCAAAGAGGCAGAAGAAGACATCGTCACCGACTGTGTCGTCAGACTCGGCATCTGCAGAGGTAAGGATGTCCCACATAATCTGGTTTAGATTCAACATTTCATGTAACCAATGCTTCCTTTTTGTAGGAGCGCAAAAAGAGGCCCCGTACTCCAAAATCTGGTGGGAGCAGGTCAAAGGAGATGGCGGGCTCTTCTGAAGTGCGCATCCCGCCGATTATGATGTCTCCCATGGAGGAGAATCCAGAGGATGTTGTTGTCGTGGAGATTCCAGCATCCCCAGATTATGTCAGAAGGGAAACTGAGGATTCACAGCTTCCGAGATGATAAAGGCCGCAGCGGGGGCCTTGGATGCCGAGGGTCCAGCAACACGAGGCTTCCTGGTGATGAAGTGGGGTGGAGTTATCGTCTTCAGATGACGTTGCTCCAGGGTTGTGAGAGCTTGTTGCGGGGGCAACAGATATGGTTGGAACAGAGGAGAGGGTTGATTCCCCTCCTTGTCATGATGAGGGGAGGTCGGCTATAACATTGCCGATCCCTACCCCGGACTCAGCAGCGGAAGCTGAGGTGGCTACCGATCAGGAGGTAGCGACAGATCCTGTCCCTGTAGAGGGATTTGATGAAAAGGCTGAGACTCATCTGCCGGTCCTGACTCTTGGGGGGGTCAGGAGACAAGTGTTGATCTCCCGTTCTGCCAGGGGAGGTACTGGCTGCTGATAACACGTTAGGGGTTGAAGAGGTGGCCACTGACGTCGGGGGTTCTTCCGAGTTTGGTAAGGGTAAGGGTTTGATGGAACCCTCTGTTGCTTTACTTGGGGTACTATCTCGATGCCTGTTTCGGCTTCTTCTGTTCCCTTGGCTCCTCGGACTAGTAGTCAAGCCCTATTGATGAAGAGCTTGTTGATGGCGAGGTTCCAGCCTCACAGGTTGAGGTCGACGGGTCTTCTTCTTGTCCGCTAACTAGAGCAGCTCCTCCGACTCCTGCCATGACGCCGCAGGTGCTGGGATGCAGATGAATATGTGAAATTCATCGTCGAGGCAATGTATAAAATGCTGCAGAGGGGGGTATCGACAGTGATGGACGCCAACGGGAGCTTTGCGACGGCAAGAACTCTGGCACTGCCTCATATCAACCTGATCCGTCTTCACAGGGCCACGATCATATGGCCGTCATTATGGAAGCCTCGGTGGCTGAGTTGGACCAGCGGCTTTCCGAATTAAAGCGTATCCAATGAAATGACCTCTCCGTCCTGATATATGCGGAGAAGGAGAAGCTGATCGCCGAGATTGAGTCTTCTTACCAGGCCACTGTGAGTGTCTGGGAACGTGAAGTGGCTGAGACTGAAGCTGCAGTGGAGCGGTTGTCTCAGTCTACGGGAGACAGTGGGGGCGCGGGCTGCGTTGGACGCTAATATCATGGAGATTGACGCCCAGATCGCCACCTTGAGGACCAGCGAGCCTGACTCCTATTAGACGCCGAACGTGTCCAGGCTAAACACGTAGCATTCAAGAAGGAGGAAGCAACTTTCACTCACCGGGCTCTTACCCTGGCTCAGCAGCGGCACAGCTGGATGAGAAGCATGAGAACAATACTTCTCCTGAGGCTATTGAAGCGATGCGTCAAGAAACTGAACGTCGAGTCCTGGCGACTGTGGAGACTCGAGCGGCAGACTTGAGGCGTCGGATTGAAGACCTTTCAGCCAACCCTGGGATGTTTAGGGATTGTCTCTTCTTTTTGTATTTTTACTCTTGCTGGGGATGTAAACTTTTGCTCTCTATTTAAAATAAAGATATAAAGTTTTTTTTTGTGGTGTGTTCATTTTTGCGGCCATGAACTTGATGATTTGTGTGGACCTATTATCTTTTGTGCACCTTGGTTTTTTAGGTACAGATAATAAGTTTGAGAGAACCCTCATGTTTGCTCAGAGGTAATGTGGACATGGCAAATATGGGATTCAAGTGGTGGAATCTTCCTACTCAGAGGTTATGGACGTGGTAGGAATGATCCTGGGGGATACGGAACTACTCAGAGGTAATGTGGACGTGGAAGTTCTGCGATCAGTGTATGACAATGCAAGGGTTGTCTGACAGGATGTTTACTCAGAGGTAATGTGGACGTGGTAAACATGGTGGGTAGCGTAGTCTTATGGGATGTAAGATTCCACTTTGTAGGGTGTAGGGGGACAACTCAGAGGCGATGTGGACGTAGTTGTCCTTCTACTGAGGATGCTACGGATCAACTGGGTTCCAGAAGCGTATGATTTTGTGAAAGGGAATTGTCTGTGAGTCCTGATGATTGGGTCCACAGATCCCTGGGTGGAAGCACATGTCTGAAAGATGTCAAGAGTAGTACTTCTTTAGGAACTTGCCGTTGATGGACATCATGAACAAGTCCCCATTGGATTTGGCGAGGCGGTAAGCACCGTTTGAGTATACCGTCTCTATGATGAAAGGTCCTTCCCATTTGGGCTCGAACTTTTCTGGTGTCTTGTGAGTCAACACCATCGGTCTCCTGACTGCCAGAACCAGGTGCCAACTTGGAAAGTCCTCTGCTTGACCTTCTTGTTGAAAGCCTATGATATACGGGCTTGGTAGAGTTCAATGCGTTGTTGAGCTAGGAGACACTTTTCGTCAAGTGCCTCCAGTTTCCGCAGACGACGACGTTGATTGTCCTCTTCTGTGAGTTGGTTTGTGATTGCTACGCGGAGTGAGGGTATCTGGATCTCGAGAGGCAGTACCGCTTCGCTCCCGTAGACAAAGAGAATGGGTGTTGCCTGTCGGGGTCCGTACCGTTGTACGGTAGGCCCAAAGGCATTCGTCGAGCTTTTCGTCCCAGTCGCGTTTGTTAGATGACACGACCTTTTTGAGTAGCCTGATGATAGTTTTGTTGAACGCCTCGGCCAATCCGTTTGCTGCAGGATTATAGGCGGTTGATGCACGTTTTGAATGTGATTCTTATCACAGAATCTGCTGAAAACATGGCTAATGAACTGAGGACCATTGTCGTGGATGATCCTCCGAGGTACTCCGAAACGGTAGATGACGTGGTGCTTGATAAAACTGATCACCCTGGAGCTTTTCACTCCTGCCAGCGGAACTCTTCTGCCCATTTGGAGAAGTAGTCGGTAATTGCTAGGATAAGCGGTGTCCTCTCAATAAAGGAGGGGTGATCGGTCCCACAATGTCCATGCCCCAAGCTTTGAAGGGCCAGGAGACGACTGTAGGATGTAGTAGTTCTGACGGTGTATGGATGAAGTCTGCGTGAAGTTGGCACGCATGACACTTCTTAGCATATTCAACAGCGTCAGCGGCCATGGTTGGCCAGTAGTAGCCCATGCGTCGTAATCGGTCTTACAACTTAGGGCCAGGTTGATAGGCCCTGCAGGTTCCATCGTGAGCCTCTCGAAGGCCTTGGCTGCTTCATCGTTGGACAAACATCAAAGGAGAAGTCCATCATAGCAGCGTCGGTACAGCATTTTAGTAGCCGTATCATAGTAGAATCGAAGAGAGCGTCTCCTGACTGAGACGACTTCTTTCGGTTCCTCTGGAGAATTCGTAGACAGCGAAGTCGATGAACGGGAATCTCCAGTCTCGGACATTAACACCAGCACTCGTTGACATGGCATGGGCCACTTGTGAGCACATGTTATTTTTAGGGCAGACCAGGCCTCGACCCACTACCGTGACGTAGTATTGAGTTCCGAGGGGTGCCGCTAATGAGGCTGCGAGGCCGG
>JANAVB010010193.1:1367492-1516975 GCA_029216955.1 Iris pallida | reverse complement strand
ATGATGTATGTTCATCATGATGTTCCATTCACTTCAGCACACCTCCACCTCTAGCTCCTAGACTCTATCAAGTCATGCTCCAGGATCGCTTTCGTTTTGAATATGAACAATATCGAGAGTACCACGACTACTACCGCTAGTATCAGGATCATCTTTGATTAGGTGATGATCATTATCGTGTATAGGATTATCGAGCTACTATATAGGTCTCGGCTCTTACCAATACCATGTCAGATCTTCAGTATAGTTTACATCACCATTCAGCCGAACCCCTTCTAGTGGTTCGAGATCCTTCTCGTCATGGTTCGATAGTTGACAACCTGAACATTCAGCGGTATTTTGACCCTACAACTGCATTCTATGATCCCAACCAGACCAGTGGTACGATCAGTAGCTGCTGCAGTCGATCAGACACTTTGGCGTTTAGTCATCTTTATCTAGATTATGATGTTCTACTTTAGTTATTTTTAGCACTGCACCTTGTACTTGGTTTGAGTCTTTAGTTTGGGTAGTTTATTTTCTAACTATGTACTAGATTTCTTAGCATTCTATGAGTTATATCTTATGTTATGATTGGGTTACTATTTGTAAAACCCCTATTTCTATTATTATTTTTATTATTTTATTTGACAAAAAAAATGAATTTATACAATTTATGGTTTTTGTTTTTTGTTTTTTGATGACCCGGTTTGGCCAATTCAGCCCGAACAGGACCCAAACAAAATTTTAAGCCCAAGTAGACATGTGGTGTGATCAATGACGACCATGGATGCATATTTTATGTGTGTAAAATATTTTTAATTTATTTTAAGGTTTGGGAGAATATTTTCTAAATATTAATTAGTGGTACAAAAATTTACGTTTTTATTATTTAATAATGTGTTGCAAAAATGGTACATTTTTCTGGGCCCAAATGAGGGTGTGTGGTAAAGTTCACACGTTGAAATTTTTTATTTTATTTATTATTACTAAAGTTATTTTGTGAAAATTAAATAGTCATTTTTTGTTGATATTATTGATATTATGTGATATTATTATCGTTGCCTTTTATGGCAATTTAAATTTGTGTATATATGTAAAAATATATTTAGATGCATTATGTATATAGTTAGATAATATTAAAATTTTAATTCAAGTTGGTGGAGATTTAATAAACATTTAAATATTATTATTATTTGAGTTGATTTATTAAGGATTGAATTTATATATATGTAGATATGTTTAAATATATTAAATAAATTGGATAGTTGACTTTTAAATGGTATTTGAATTTTAAATAGATTTTTGGTATATTTATGGTTATATATATATATATATTATATATATATATATATATATAAAGGTTATAAGCTAAGTTTTGATTAGATAAGAGAAAAAAAAAACATTAGGGCCGACCACCCTATGCACCACATGCGTGCAAGTAGCAGCAAGCTACTTTTTGTGGCCGCCCAAATTTAAAGGGGCAGTAGCAGCAACAAAGGGGGTGGGGGCCGCAGCCCTCCCTCCTTTAACATAATATATATATATATATATATAATATATATATATAATATATATTATAATAATATAATATATATATATGTTTTAGTAAAAATCAAACCCTAATTTTTTCTCCATCTTTTTCCTCCTCTCTCCTCCATCCTCCTCCCTCTTCTCGGCATGCGTGCCAGCTTTGCCGGAGCGACAGCATCCCTGTCTCCGGTGGTCACGGCGACAGCAACAACAACAAACAAACACCCACAACAACAGAAATCAACATCAAGGTATCCCACTTTCCCGATCGATATCTCTCTCATTTTAACTCCGTTTTTAGATCCGTAAATTCGTGAAAAGCCCACATGACCCTCTATCATCCCCTTCAAATAGATTTATTTATTCTGCAATAAATTTCAGTTTTAATTAAATTAAAAATCTCAAAAAATTAGTTTTTATAAACCTTAAAAACCCCGTACGAGGTACGTTCCGCCAAATCGGACTACCCCGTCGCAAACCGAGAGTACCGAAAGGTCCGTATCGACTTTGCGGACGTGCGAGCTTTGACGGAATTCAAATTGGTTGCGTGTGCGACGAATTTGACCGGTATCCGTCAAATTTTCCCGTATCGGACTTTTCAAATTTTCCAACCACTTTGTGCACACTCATCAAATCACGACGAAACTTGAGCCATTGACTCGAAATATTTTTCTGGTCCTGTGAGCCAAGTTTGGTCCGATTCTGAGACCGTTGATCGGACGCTATTTTGGCGGGCCCACAATCCCACTCAACGGGCGATTTTGTGCACAGCCCACCGGAATCCAAAATTGGACATACCGTTGGGTTCGTCTCATCAAAACAAATCTGTAGACATGTAGTTTGACGACTTTAGAGACCATAGATATTGACACGCATTTCGGTGCAAAGCGGGTCCATCGGCGGATATCGTTTTGACCCGAAATTACGAAATTGCCCCTATTCCAGAATTTGACTTTTGGACAGGCGTTTCCTAGGCATATCTTTTATTCCAAACTCGTTCGTGATGTTTGTTTCAGCATCCGAAGCTTCTTGTGGAGTTTGACTTTCGTGTTGACGATTCTGATTGTTGGATTTTACTGCTTCTCGCACCACCCGCAGGCAAGATACCTTGCCTTATTTACTGTTTATAATTAGATGCATCTTTATTTACTTATTTACTGCATATTTATTATCTGTTTTCAGTTGGATCCATTACTTGCTATTTTTAGTTCATTATATTTGCTTCAGTTATTTTTCTTCTTGTCTTTTTATATATGGACCTAGTCTTAGCGAACTACCTTTTGTTAGTGTCCTTGGGAGGGAGAAGACAGTTAAATGTATGGGCTACCCCAAATCTAAAAGCTGTAGTAACTGCATACTACGGTAGTCGAGTCGCGAGGGTCACTAGCCTCGAGCTATGTGGACTGATGGGTCACGTGGGCCGCTAGCCTCGAGTTATGCCGGCTGATAGTATTGGTACGTGACGTGCGTGTTGTGAGTTGTTCTGGGGAGTCAGCCTTCACCTGCCCATACATCGATATGTCTTCTAAATTGTCTACTAGAAAGGTTAGGAGACCTTAGCAAATTTCATGTTCCAATCATGGCATGGAAAAATATCACATCGCGGGATAGTAAGTTATCCCTTGTCCTTGTTTGGTTGTAGGGGTAGCCTACTGTTTCGATGATGGGATATTGAGCCGTGTTATGATTTGAACACTTTTACTTTTACTTTATCTTTATTTTATGGTGCATTTATATTCAGTTCATATGGCATGTTCTTCCTGTATCTTGTTACGTCCCTCTGAGGACCTGGTTATCTCTCCAGGTGTGTGCTTCTGTGATTTTGCAGGTGTTCTAGCCAAGGCCGTGATCTTCTCCATTCTTTCGAAGACGATTGTGCTTGGTTCGTCTCGTTATTTTATCGATCACTTCTTGTACATTTTTTTGAGGTAGTTGGTAGTGGACTTTGTCTCCGCCCAACGATTGTATACATGACAAATTCAAAGTTGCTTTTATATCATTTATTATCTAGTTGATGAGATTTAGTTATTATGGTTCTACTGCATTTTACAGCTTATGTATACATACAAGGGTTCCATATATTGGAGTGTACTTCGTACGTATACAGCTGGCATGTCGATGTACCTAGTCCTACGTATTTTGGGACTGGGTCGTTACACTATTGCTTTTCACATTCACTGCAATATCATATTATTACTGTAATGTATTATCAATATTTGTTCCTTAACATTTCTTTTGTCAAAATTTGATTCACCCACTTCGGGAGAGCTTTTCCATTTCGATAAAAGACAACGGAGAAGAAATATTTTGAAAGGACTATTGCGGGGGAGCTTTAGTATTAGTACGAGCTTCAGTATTAGTACATATTGCTATATCTTCTTCCAACAAGTTTGTGTATCAATCGTAGTTTGTCAATTATCAAAATGGAGAAGATTGTTGGCCCATTTGGATATTGTTACACTACAAGAAAAAAGGCTTTTTTTGACGGTTTTTTCCCGTAAAGAAAGGATTATCTTGACGGTTGTGGATCTGTCAAGTAGGCCAGAGTTAAGAAAAGTCCTCCCCCCTTTTCTTGACGGTCGCTGACATGATTTTCTTGACGATTTTTGACCGTCATATGAAGTAGTTTTTTTGGACCATTTTTAGCCGTCAAGATAGCAGTTTGGAGAAACCGTCAATGTAGGTGAAAACTTTTCTTGACTCTAGCCTAGATGATGACCATCAGTCGTCAAAAAAATCATTTATTTATGGTTAAAAACTGTCAATGAAAGTCCTTTCTACAGCAGAAATCAGTTTATTGTTGACCTTTTATATCCGTCAAGAAAGCTAAATTTTGTATAGCCAAAATTCCATTTTTATGAATCAAACAAAGACATAATATCAATAATCCAGAAGATATACATCAAATAACTATAAAACCCAATCTTTATATTAATAAACTGTAATGTTTTACACCACAAACTTCCAACACATTTTACACACGTCCAACAACAAACATCCAGCACAACCACAAACATATCCAAACCAAAATATGTAGTTTCGTACATCTTAAACATACAAAACTGATATTTATACTAGTAAAACCAAAATATACATAGCAAACCCGGTCGGAGCACATTGATCCCTCTCGTATTCACAACACCTTCATTTTCCACTTCTGAGAGAACAAAGAAAAATATATTTATAAATACCTAGGCAGGAACATCATATAAAGAAAATCCAAGCTAATACTCAAAGTATCATGAAACTGACATCCCAAATAGATGCAACTTATAGAGGTATCAATAAAGACAACAACAGAAGCAACATATAGAAGCTAATACTAAAAAATTAATACTCAACTACCATCTTGGACATGGAAGACAAGGTCCTTAGTAAGGAAAGCTCCCACACCATATTACTATTGTGAATTCAAAAGAATGGAGGATGTGCTATCAGGCCAATTAGTAGAATTAAATTTGGCATAAGTGAATATTAAATGTGCTATCAGGCCAATTAGAGATCTTGTTCTAGTACAATATACCAAAACATTGGTTTGATTTTATGACTTGTTGAATACATCAGTGAATATCCTTCCAAAGAAAAAATACATAGGACAAAAATCCAAGAAATTAAAGTACCAACATAATATAAGCAGGTACTAATAGTTTGGTTAATTGCTAGCTATATTGAAGGCTATGACATGTATGACTCACTTCCTACATAAACTCATTGTGCACATCCAGGTCTTCCGTATTAACCAGTGCCAAATACATTACACATACAAAATCTCACACTTCATATAGATATAAAATATGTATAGATTGAAGTGTGCCATCCCCCTTTTAACAATTACCATAACATTTCAATTAATTGCTCATTATCCTACTTGTGTGTTCTTCGACATACAAAGACAAAAACAATCACATGATAATATCCATCTTAAACAATATATGAGCATTTACAATGATACACATATTTTCACACGCCCTCGAGCCGATGCCGACAAATATAAATTGCAGGAAAAGTTACCTCCACCAATCTATGTTAAAATCATGATAGACGAACTTTGATGTTAAATAAGCATGTATAAAAAGGTTACCAAGGTCCTAATATATAAGGACTTTCCTTCTTGTTCTACTTTAATTAGATATCAGTTTTTTTTTTCAAAACAATTGAACAACATAAATTTCATCGGATGATTATGTGATTCCTCCTAGCTACTAACGAGTAATAAATAAGGAATATGAATTTAAACAGGAATATACATATATACATCATTGCGCATGTACGTACTGATGGTTCATGACATATATATTAATTTTTAGCATTGATAGAAGCTTCCTTGTAGTTGTTGAAATTTGAAATTGTTGTAGCTGTTGAAACAACAAACCTATAAAAAAGAAATGCGGTAAACCTCTCTCGGAAGTTGTGATGTACTCTTGTCAAATAGTTAAGACTTCGTCAGACTAGTGCATTTTCCACCAACCTTGGTCAAATTAACGATGTTTTGTTGATACATATGAATGGTACTGTTTTGTTGTCAATTAAACACTATTTACCAATTTACTGCCTTCCTGGGCAATAATCATAGTAAGTGAGAAATAAAAGTAAAACCGTAATCCAGATTAGGAAGCCAGACATCCAATAAAGTAAACTAGAATTGTGAGATCATGAAATCATCAGTTTCACAGACAACAACATATAAATTAAAGTCATTTGACCATCTAATTTCAAATATTTAATCTCAATTAGATGTTAGACTGCATAAAAAAATGTAGCACTCTTTTAGCATATAATACACACTGCCTAAATGAGGCTTCACAACGTGCCTTGAGTGAAATTAAGATGTGATTTGTAAGTATTATTTGGTGTTGGCCAATTTGACATTCAAGTAACACATTTATTGGTTTGATCATCCCATGCTATTATAATATTGTAACTAGTTTCATTTGGGAATACGAGGACATGATGACAATAATGTCCTGAATTCTTGATTGTGCATTTAAATTAAGAATTCATTGAACATCTCATGTTGAATTCACCTAATCAAATGCCTCTAGTGAATGAACTTACAGTTGAATGTAAAGTATTTGATAATTGAAAGAAAACTAAATAATTAAATCAAAATTGAGACAAAATTATAACTACAGAACTATAAACATAGAATTAGGAGTCCATCACTACAAGGTTTTTGCCCAAGCTAACAATAAGACTACATTGAAAATATTAGATGCCTCCACTAACCATGATGAATCCTTGTGAATATTTGTAGTTGTTAATTATGCCAAACAGAGGCAGACATAGCTATAATAGGCAAAAAGGAGTAAAGTTTATTAGAAAAAGAATCTAATATTAGTTGCTAAGTTTCCACTACATCTAACAAACTAGAGCTCCAAAGCATATGTTTCATCCTGCAAAACTTCCATAAGTATTATGTATACATACATATACGAAAAATAAAGCATCTTACATGTACATATGAAAAATAAAGCATTGGTGACTGATCACTATCTCCGTTTCAGAATCCTACTAGAAACCAAGATGGCTTCTACTACACAACCGTTCCAACTTATCAGAAGAACCTATCTGATGGTTCTTGACTTGAAGTCAGGGCACTAAGAGTCTAAGACAGGGGTGCACATGCACTAACTGCACGGATAAGAATATAAAATGATACATTTCAGACATGGTGACAAGGACACACCTATTTTTGCATTTACATGTGAATTTTGGAGCTTCCATGCGGCATCCTTAACAATAAACTAGTACTTAATGAATTAAACGCACATTTCGGCAAAGGATTCAAGAATACCTTACCAGAGAACCAAACCTTGAAGGTCACCCACGAGTAAGCGGCGTTCCTGTTACCGTCACGTTCCCCCCTCCTTCATTGTCCGCGCTCACATACTTATGCAGCAACACCGGCCATAATTGCACCTGGGAATTCCATCAAAATTCATAAAGAAACCCAATCAAGGAAAAAAGAAAGAAAAAACCAAATTACTAAAATTGCAAAACTCACAAGCATGTCTCCATTGGGAATTCCATCAAAGAGGGAAGGCTTGATCCATCGGTCCCCTACCAGCCAACGCCCAAGTTCACGCCCCTCCCTTTCGAGAACCCGAACGATAGAGATGGCGATTTCACCTTGACAGAGATCAGCTCGCCGGAGGAGTACGTGTGCATGTATCTCCCAGGAAAGTAGAAGCCATACTACCAAGTCACACAAACAAATGATATTTCTTGGAATTTCTCTTGTAAAAAATTCATCAAACAGGTTTTGGTCATAAAACAAAGGAATCAACAACTAAAGTAGAAGAAGAAAGGACACCTCTTTGACCTGGGTTGAGTCAAGCTGTCGGAAGTCTGACCGGTACTTTGCGAGCAGCCGGATCCTCGTGACGGCAACAAAGATTCTCAAGGTTGGAACCCGACCGGAGAGTCGACGTTGGATCTCAACGCCGGCTCGACCGCGCCGACGGAGACGGAGTCGACTCATCGGCGTCGACGATGTCGAACGAATGGGGGTTGCTCCTGCCGCTCTCGATCACCCGGCTCCGGGTGAGCGCGAGCCTCTGGAGCTCGTCGGAGATGTCGGAGAAGAAGCTGGAGAAGTCAAAGAAGTCACTGGAGAGCTCCGGGAGGTCGGTGGCCGCGGAGAGCTTCACGATGGACATGGAGGCGACGGAGCCAGCGGAGAATGAGCCTACGAAAGAGAAGTCGACGACAGATCTGTCTCTTAGAGGGCGTTTGCTACGCGATATTTTTTTATTTCCGGAAAAATTTAAGATGGAAATACATTACCAAGTTTGTTTGGCTTATAAAAAATTTATTTTCGAAAATTATAAATATTCGGATAAATAGTTTATCCATAAAACATGGAAATTCTATCCCTTGAGAATATGTGGATATTTTTCTTTTGTCCGGGCAAAAAAATTGTCTAAATTTTTTTCTTCTTTTTTGATCAATTTTGATTAGTTTTGAACATTTTTTTGGTCGTTTTTATCACTTTGTTTGTCATTTTTTTATCGTTTTACCAATTTTTTGTCATTTTAAGCGATTTTTTGTCGTTTTTACCATTTTGTCTTTTTGTCACTTTTTGATTTTTTGTCATTTTTACCCAATTTGTCTTTTTGTCGCTTTTTGTCAATTTTTGTGTTTTAAGCGATTTTTTGTCGTTTTTGTAGCTTTTTGTTGTTTTTACCGATTTTTAGTCTTTTTTGTCGCTTTTTTGTCATTTTTACTGATTTTATATCGTTTTTTGTCGCTTTTTGGTTATTTTTTTGTCGTTTAACCGATTTTTTGTCGTTTTAATTGATTTTTTGTCCTTTTTGTCGTTTTTATCGATTATTTTTCGTTTTTGTCGCTTTTTGGTTATTTTTTTGTCGTTTTAATCGATTTTTTGTTGTTTTTAACCTTTTTTTTGTCGTTTTTACCATTTTTTTTCGTTTGTGCCGATTTTTTGTCGTTTTTACCGATTTTTTTATATTTTTCATTGTTTTTCGTTATTATTATTTTTATTTTTTTCCCGGGAATATTTATTGTCACCAAACATGAAAATGTAATTTTCAGGGAATTTAATTCCTTGGAATTTGATTCCCGGGAATATAGAATTCCCGGCTATATAGTATTCCGCATACCAAACGCCCCTTTAGGGAGAAGAAGGAGAGGGGAAAACGAGGGCTACGGTTTCGTGAGGGAATTTTTTTTAATGGTCGAGAAAGAGGAGCTGTGGGAGACTCTTTAGAGGAGAAAGAGGGAGCTCTCTGTCTGGGAGGAGAAGGTTAGGGAGAGAGGAGGAAAGGAAGGGGCGATGTTGTTTCTTAGGTATGAGAGGTTTTCTGAGAGGTTATTCTGAGAGATCGAAAGAAAGTTTGTTGGGTTCCTCGATTAGAAAGAACCACAACCGTTAACAAAGATAAAAGGTTTGAAAAAATTACTAAACTGGCAGCTGAAAAAATCTCGCCAAGTTTTTCGCACATACATTAGTTGACGGTTATCACCAAACCGTCAATAAATAAAATGATGTTTCTTGACGGATCATCTAAAACCGTCAACTATTATGCTATAAAATTGCTAAATCGACATAAAACGTGTCCTTTCTTAACGTAAGGCTAAACCCGTCAAGCTAACCCATTTCTTTGACGGTTTTTCACGACCGTCGAGAAGTAAACCGTCAAGAAAGGCCATTTTTCTTGTAGTGTTATATCTATTGGTCACGATTAATCTGATTTCAATAATTAACAAAACTTTTGTTTGATACAGCGCTACATAAACAAGAAGAAGACAGCTTACAAGATGCTACATCACAAAGATGACTGAGATCGTTTTTTTATCTTTGTTATGTATTTTTCTATTTATTGAGTCTAAGGAATGATGTAAATTGTATTGCACTTCAACGGTCTTCGTATTACTCAAGTATACTTAACTAAAAAATAGCCTACCCAAACATATCCTTGAAATCCGACTCATTCATAAATCAAACCCAACCACAAAATAGACCAGGAACTTTCTGGAAACTGGGAAAACGATCTCGGACAGAGTTCATCCCAATTCGACTACCTAAAACAGAGATCCTAGTCAGACTCCTCTTATGGTGACTCGGCCTACAACATTCAAATTTTTAAACGTCAGGCATCCGAACTCGGCACGAACTTGATCTCCAAAAAGCCCTATAAACAGATGAGATTTTCTCCATTCTAATCGCTCATTCACTTTTCTATCTTCTCATCTATTCAGTGAGCCTTACAATTTTCCTATCTACTCAAAAACAGAACTCATGTTCTCCTACTCGGTGAAGTGGAATATGGCTAGAAGTTATGTTCAAGAGTTGTACCTGAGGACACACAAAAAATGCTGTTTTTTCTTATTGGCGCAAGGACCACAAATCGAGTACGCCTGAGAGATCCTGCGCTGAGGATCCCCTGAGTACAAAAAGAATTCTGGGGAATGGGACGATGGAGATCGAGCGGCAGTTGCTCCTTTACTCCGTTGACACTTCGATTACAAAAGTGGGAGAAAACCTAAGAAAATTGCTAACTCTCAGCTCACTGGCAAGAAGGGCAGCAATTTAGCTCTTAAAATGCTCTCCATTCTGTCTGTCTTTGTAGAGGGGGACGCCCTCTATTTATAGTCGTTTTGGCACTGAAAACGACTGTTATGCGCCCACAGGTGGAAAATACACTGATTTTACTGTGGGCGCAAAATACTCCTTTGGGCGCATAGGGTGTAGGCGCATGGATACTGGATGATCGTGGGTAGATCGTGGGGTTGACATAGAGTTATGCGGCCACATGCTTCGGTGCACGATTGCTCGTGGAGACTGACGTGGCTGCATGCTTCGATGCACGATTGATCGTGGAGTTTGACTGAGTCGTAGGGATCTGTTGTCTTGGGCGCATAGAGCGGGAGTGAGTTTATGCGCCCACACTTGGGTGCATGTTTGATCTGCACGAAAACAATATGGACGCATAGACCCTCTTTGATCATGTGGGCGCATAGCTCCTCATTGATCCTGTGGGCGCATACCTCCCTCTTCGACCATGTGGGCGCATAGCCCCCTCTTTGACCGTGTCGGCGCATAGCTTGTTTTGTCTTCTTCATGTGGATACGTAGTCTTGTATTTTTCATGCTTCTACAAGACCCCTTCAAAAATTTTGAGACTCGAACGAGTGTCAGAATACTTTGAAAGAACATGGGCAAAACTGTCTCCACCAGCTTCATGGGCGCATGATAGAAATGACCCCTTTGGGCGCATAGGTGTCTGCCAGGCTGTCGAAATGTAGTTGTTGAGATCTTTCTTGTAAATCTGAAATGATAGGCTCGTTTTGGAACGGAATTTGAAAAGGTCCTTTCTCTATGCGTCGTCTGCATCAGCAGATAGCAGACACATAATCTGCAAACGACTGTCTTTGTGCAGGCGCATAGAACGTGTGGATGCATAGACCATGTGGGCGTATAGGCCATATGGGCGCATAGCTCTCCGTTCATGCCTATAAATAGGCCTTGAAGAGAGAGAGAAAGCTCATTCTCTCTTATTTTTTCGTAGTACTTTCAAAGAGTTTTTCCTTTACTCTCTTTCGAGCAATCATGTCTCCCAAGGCTGCTTCGACTACCAAGAAGTCTGCGAAGGGCAAGAAGGCTGCAGCAGCTAGTTCTCCTTCTTTGGCAGCGTCGCATCTGGTTCAGGACCCCATCCTGGGTGAGGCGATATCTCAAAAAACAAAGTCTCTAGCGTTAATTTGTGATGCTTGGACTTTTCTCTGCTTGGGCTCATAACCATCGATATGCACCCAAAGCAAACATTTCTTTTGTGAGCGGACTTATGCGCTCACAGATGCATGCGCCCACGCACTCTGTTGTGTTATGCGCCTAGGCACTTGGTTGTGTCATGCGCCCACACAGAACATGTGCTTATGCGCCCACGCAAAATTTATGCTTATGCGCCCACAGGCCCTTTGGGCGCATAACATCAGGGCGCATAGAATTTCTCAGTACTTAGCTCTTTTTTGTAGATTCAAAGTCTGACTTTTCCTTATTTCTTCGCAGTTGACCTGGTTGTCCCGGCTCTTGGGGTTCCTCTTGGCTCTGCCCGCCATGCTCTGGATTCAAGCCTTATCACCGCAATGATCACAAAAGCTCAAGTGAAGATCAGCCATGACCAACCTTCGGTGGGGGTGATTACTATGCTTGAGCAGGTCAAAATATTCTTGAAGCAGATGATAAATGATGAGAAGTTCACACTCGGAGGGGCACAGAGCTTTAAGAGTCCGTACTTCCTGTTTGGTGACAGCCTGGGATTTAAGGACTACGAGATGATATGTCTAGAAGACCCTCTGGTAGTTAGCTTAAATAACCAAAGGATATGGTTGCCATCGATGAAGCGCCAATACCCTCTGTCAGCGTTTACTGATCTGGTTGTGCGGAGGCAGATGAAATGGGACCTGACCCCTGAACTGTATGCGGTCATTTCTGGCAGGATCCAATTCAACTCTGGTGACAGAAAAAAGGACACTTTCAAGTGTGTCAAGGGCTCCACGTCCTATTCCACGAGGGGACTGCATCCTGGGGCCATAATAAACGATGTCCCGACTGATCTTCACCATTACGCTGCTGAGACTCTCTCCAATCTGATGCTGTCAAAGAAAGTCGTATCTGGGAGGGAAGCTGCGGATGGAAGGTTGGAGGTACTCTGTCCCGTTCTGGAGTGACCTTACTGGATGGGTGCTTTCGACTTACGAGGCCACCGTAAAAGCTGTCGGCTTTTTTTATGCCGTTAGAGCCACCAAATATGGCATTAAGGTTAACTGGCCTATGTTTATCTCGTTGGTGGAGTTGTACAACTATTACACGTATACCTTCTTCACTACGGATGGGGAGATGGGTCTGGCTCTTCACGAGATGCAGGCGATATCAAAACTTCTATGGGGGACTGAGCCATACGAAGAATACGTC
Source organism: Iris pallida (assembly GCA_029216955.1). NCBI lineage: Eukaryota > Viridiplantae > Streptophyta > Magnoliopsida > Asparagales > Iridaceae > Iris > Iris pallida. The sequence goes on along the minus strand of JANAVB010010193.1, from coordinate 1,504,027 downwards.
CCTTGTGATGAGGAGCTCCTAGATTTGGAGAGGGAGAACTCCGAGATGATGGAGGTGTACAAAGAGTTACTCTGTCACCTCTTTATTTGTCACCAGGTCACAAAGAAGGATAAGACTGAGGGGTCCCTTTCCCATACGAGGGCCTGGACCAACTACATCTTCATCATGGAAGAAGGAGACAGCCCAGTCTCTTTCTCGACTCGCAAGCCCTCGACGAAATCTGAGATAGAGCAGTTGGTGGCAGATCACGGGCTGTAGACACCGAAGATAGTGATAATCCCGAGAGGAACTTCCCAGTTTATCATTTCTTCAGGCAGGCCGAGTTCAAGCTGTCGAAAAAGGCGATGCTAGTCGCTTTCCTGATGACATGGCTTCGTGATTGTGTAGTCCCTGGTGGTTCAGGGTCTATTGAAAGAATAAGCCAGGGTATGATACTTTCGGCTGTAAAGCTGGCCTTTGGATGCCAGCTTGCCGTGCTTCCTGCGATAGTCTGCCAGCCTACGGGGCTTGCGATACTTCATTGTGAACGCGGTGACGCCCGATGGCAGAAAGGATTTTGTTAGGACTAAGTTTCCTTTCATTATCTGATGGGATGGCTGGTGCTATATTGTCCCAGATTAATGAATGCCGGGATGATGGCTGATTCTTTGGTGGGAGATGCCTTTCTTCGGAGATTCAAAAATGCAGATTGGACCGTTACAGGGGTACCGTTTTGCATAAGGCTTTGAGTTTCCTGCAGAATTATGAATTCTTCAGAGTGTCGCCTCCGTCTGGTAGTGGCCATGCAGGAGACACCCTAGTAGCTGAGTGAGCACTCACTACTAGCCTTCCTATTGGGGTATTTCGTTGGCTCCAGTCCATCAGGCCTTCCCATCTGGTGCTCAGAATAGGAACCACACTTTCCTGAAACCTTATCTGCCGAGTCGCTTTGCACGACAGTTCGGCTACATCCAGCTTCTCTTGGGCAATCCCAACCCTCATCTACAGTCGATAGGAAGCCTGATCGATGGGGCACGTGCATGGGGCTACTATAACGCTGGATGTACGGGGGCAATTTTTACCCTGCCAGAAGATAAGCCTGAAACTACATGCTCTTTGCTGCTGCCAAGTTCTATATTCAGGTCAATACCCTTCATTCTTGGTATGACCATGAGCAGATTTTAATATCGGGGACTAGGCTTGCCTCCACTCTTACTGTATAGGACGTGCGCGCAATGGGGGTCACAGAAAGGAAGGCGTCGCACCCTCAGCTGAGCTGGCTGCAGCGCCAGCAGAGAGTTGTTCTTGAGGAGCCTGTTGTTACAGCACCTCAGAGAGAGGATACTGAAGAACCTCTTCCTGACATTCCTCATTAGAGAAAGCTTCCACCGAGCTGGTTCTACGGTCCAAAAGGAAGAAGGTTGTTGTCTTCCGAGGGAGAAAGAAGGTCACGGACGTGAGCGCCGGCTCGCCTCCTCCCAGAAGATCTTCTCGGCAGACCGGGAGGGTGGAAAGGCGTCGTGGGCCGTTACCATTCGGGAGGTAGATCCCTTCCTAGACTCCATAGCCGTTTTGGTTAAACCGTTAGAAGCTTTCTTACCATTGCGTTTGTCCTTTGTGCAGGACGTTGAAGTCACGTCTATGGCAGGTGCTTCTTCGTCTGAAGAGGTGGACATGACAACAGTATCCCCTGCTCGTCCTCAATCGATGAATGAGGGCGGGTCTTCTTCAGTTGTAAGGCTTGAGCAAAGGGATGATCAGGGCGAAGTCCCAGACCATGACGGCGATCAGAAAGCTAGTCCCTCCTATGACATTTCTTTGGGGGATATGTCTACGATAGGAGCTATGATGAAAGACTTGGATGAAAATCAAGTCCAATCAGCTCATCCTCCTCTGGGTATGTCATTCTTGCACTTTTCTTCGGATGAGATTTTCTGACTTCAATTTTACGTGCAACTTGTGAGGCTGACTTCCATCGTATATTCCCTTGTAGACAAGGAAAGGGAACAAAGCATGAAGGTTGCTCCAGATACCGGGGCTAGACAGTAAGCTGCCTTTGGTTCTTCCAGTAAACCGGCATCGATTACTGAAGAAGTTCTTGATTGGCCTGTTGAGGCGGCCATTATCAAATCTGCTTTGGGTTTAGTGGGACAGTGGAAGGCGAGCAGCCTGATGCTGCTTTGGCAGATGTTGACATTGAGCGGCCTGGGTCTGCTCTCATTTCTCCGGTTCCAGTTGATGCTGAGCCGGCAGGAGGTATGAGCTTACAACTCCTTCTTTAAGTAAGTTTTTTTGTTACTGATATGTGTATTACTTTATTTGTCAGGTTCAGCTTCCTTCCAAGTAGCTCTTTCTGGATGGAAGATCCTCATCAAGCTTTATCTCCAATGACCACTTCTGAAGACGATGAGATGGCTAGAAAGTCATAAGAGCTTTCTACTCCATTTTGAAAATAAAGCTTCCGGGAGTTTTGAACCGAAATGCCACCTTCGGTCCTATGAAGGCTGTCGCTGAATGCCAGGTGACAGCTCTTGAAAGCATTGCTGGCTATGACGAGCGAGCTAATGCTTTAAGGAAGGTCATAGCTGACCTAGAAAATTAAGTGGCCAAACTTCGAGAGGTGAGTCAGCGAAGCCCAACATCATCATTTCTTGAGGAGGACGTGGCTCTGATTGCGGCTATTGAGGAGAAAAGAGCTACTTTTCAGGCGAGAAAGGAGGCTCTGGCTAAAGAGATCAGCGAGCTGGCTGATCAGTATGAATAGTTTGATGCTGTCGGTAGGGCTCGTATTGCCTCAAAGAATAAGCTGGCCATCAAGATCGCTGAAAAGTAAAACCATATTGTGCATCTTCGCGAAGAGATTACTCAGCTCGAGGCTGACTTGCGAACATTTGCATCTGAGCAGGAAGACTATGTGGTTCAGGCTGCTGCGACTGCCACAACTTCAGACCAATTGAAGGCTCAGCTGGTGAAGTAGGAAGAGGAACATATGAAACTGATTCTTTCGAAGATGAAGATGCTCGGCAGAAGAAGCACGTCGTCGTGCCACCGTCAAATCTCAAGCTGAAATCAAGGCTCCGAGGGATAGCATCAATCGATTGTGTATCCCTTAAGTCTTTTGTTTGTAACTGTTTTTTAGCCGTCAAGACTCTTGTATCTTTTTCTTTTCTCCGTCTTCTGATAGACGTTTTTAATAATGAACCTTTTGGCTTTCAAAACTCATGAATGAAGCTTATGAAATATTAGAACTAGAGGTGATGTGGACGTAGTAATGATATTTTTGGTGGTATTCTGTGGGGAATTTGATGTGGACTTATTATCCGTTTTATATTCAAACTTCTTAAATATAGATAATAAGTTGAAAGAAGCTGCTAATAGAGGTAATATGGACGTAATAGCAGAGGATGTTCTATATCTGACCAGAGGTAATATGGACGTAGAAGGATATATAACATTAGGTAGGAGAGGATAATTCTGAGGTAATATGGATGTGATTATCCTTGATGAATGCTTTGCTCAGAGGTTATATGTGTAGAAGCATGAAAATTTTAGCAGACTTGACAACCATGCACCCAAGCCAGGGAAGACATATGCGTCCAAGTCACCAGTAAGCCATATGCGCCCAAGTCACCAGTGAGGGCATATGCGCCTAAGTCTCCAGAGTGAGCTATGCGCCCATGCGCCCACTCTAGGCTACTTTAGAAGGGGCGCATAGCCCTGTTTTAGGCTATGTGCCCAAGCCAGAACAGTCCCTGACTCGGTCAAACCCACAATCAATCGTGCATTGAAGCATATGGCCACGTCAGTCTCCACGAGCAGTCGTGCACCAAAGCATGTGGCCACGTCAACACCACGATCAACCCACGATCACGCATTCTGCATGTGCCTACACCCTATGCGCCCAAAGCAAGACTATGCGCCCACATGAAAACCAGTATATTTTCTCATATGGGCGCATAACATCATTCTAGCACAAGAACGACTATAAAAAGGGGTCTCATACCTCTCCAAAAAAGAGAACGGAGAGCATTTTCAAGAGCCAAATTGCTGCACTTCTTGCTAAAGAGCCGAGAGTTAGCAATTTTCTTAGGTTTTCTCCTACTTTTGTAATCGGAGTGTCAACGGAGTAAAGGAGCAACTGCCGCTCGATCTCCATCATCCCATTCCCCAGAATTATTTTTGTACTCGAAGATTCTCAGTGTAACACCCTGTTTTCTAAAATTGGGGATTTTTGAAAATTTATTATTTTTTATTTATTAGTGGTATTTTAGTCATGGTATGATTTTTGGTAATTTTAGTTAAGTTAAACCATTTTCTAAGTCATGACTTATGACTTTGTGACTTTGTTAGTATAACTTAGTGTAAACCCTAGTTTTTCTTAACCTAGAAGTTGCCATGACCATGAGAGCTTAGCCATAGGCTTAGAACACCAAATTAGGGCTTTTTAGCCTAAAGGGTATTTTGGTAATTTTCTAGAAATTATTTAGAATTATTTGGATTTATGTGTTTTTATTATTTAATATTGATTAGTGTCATGTTAGTCCCTAACCTAGTTTAGCCCTAATCTAGAAGTTAGCCACTAACCTAGAATGTTAGAGGAGATATTCCAATGGTTAAAGCCATGAAAATATCTTGATATCTACTTTATGGATATTTTCCACAAAATATCCAAATATTAACCCTTTTCCTTGAAAGTCTTTCCCTTAGCTTGGAAGCAACCCAAGGACACCTCCCCATGCTATGGCCACCAAGGGTACCCCCCTAGTAGCCACACCTTGCTATATGATCCCATTGCATCATTCATGAACATTTTTACATGAATTTAAACCTAAAAAATCCTTTTTCTTCAAACACCCATAACTTGATCAATTTTGATCTAAATCACCTCTAGTTTCTTGCATTGGACTCCCCTACACTAGAGGGTACTAGTTAGGGCCTGCTATCAAGGATTTGAGGGGCTTTTGGTATCACAAAGTTGAAGGACACACCCCCCCTTATTGATTTTTCATTGGATTTGCATAAATAGGTAAATGCTCTCAAACTTAGTTAAAACTCTGATTTTTCTTCATATTTGCATGCATCTAGGTACTAGGGAACTGTGGGTCAAGTTTGGTGAAAAATAGGATTGGTTTGGTGTCCGTATCGGACACGTATCCTAGACTAGGAAACCTTGTTTGATGAAATACCTCAAAGGAATGGTTTTTGTTAAAATGTAAAACAAATTATGTTTTCTGGTAGCCCTAGACTTCTAGGTCACAACCCAAGTAGATTGGACACATTTCGAGTCGTGTCCGTGTCCAAATCGGACACGAACTCACTGCACGATACACGCGCACAGTGCCCTGCTACCACACCCTTCGTGCGTACTGCACAGGCCACTAGGACACACCAAAATTGGTAGACATGAGGGGGCAATGTCTGCGAACATGCCCCAAAGTTTCACGATATCGTTTTGTATCGGACACGAAATCGGGGCCGCACTGGCCATACACGTGCACAGTTTCAGTCGAAATCCGACTTGGACACGGCCTTCGTGTCGCATGACACGAGTCGAGGACACCTCGTGTTTGCACGAGTGTGTAGCCCTACACGTGGGCTACACGTGGGCATGACCACGAGGCCCCACGTGGCTCGTGTCGTGTCCACGAGGCGCGTGAACACGTGCACGACGCGGTGCCAAACACGCGTATCAGTCGTGTTTTCACGACTGATACGGGCTTCCCATTTGGACACGGCGACACGTGGGTGCGTGTCAGGGTCCTAGGTGTGTAGCCTGACCCTAGGCGAACCTAGGGACACGAGCACGACACTTCACGTGTCCTGTGTCGTGAGCACGAGACACGTGAACACGTGCACGATGCTGTGACACTGCACAGTGTCTGTGCTTACCCGATTTCGTTTGTTGACCTCTGGACACGCCGTATCGTGTCGTGGTGGACTCCCATCGACACACACGACGTATACCCATGGGCATTAATTACCAACCTTGGGATTTGGGTCTCAGCTCGATTTTGTGTGAATTTGGAATTACCCTATCTCGAGTACACTGTTCTCAGTTTCCAGATTTTAGGATTTATTCCAGTTTTCAAAAGTGAATTTCAAACCTATTTTATTATGTTTTGTATATGTATCAGTGTATTTTAGTATATATATAGGTAGTATATATGTATGTGTGTGTGGGTGAGTTTTTAGGTTGAATACATGTATATACATGTGTATATACATGTATGTGTATATTGTGTGTGTGTGTCTTTTGGTGTGGGTGTGGGGGCCTGTTTCCTGTTCTCAGGAAAACTGAGAACAGCCCCCCCCTTTCCTGTGTGTAGTCTCTCATTTCCTCTCTATCTCTATAATATTATATATATATATATATATATATATATATATATATATATATATGTATATATAAATATATATATATATATATATATATATATATATATAATATATATTATATATATATATATATGTATATATATATATATATATAGATTTTGTATTAGATCATTGTGTCATTTTATATATATATGTAGTGTGGGTTTTGGTATTGTATATAGAGTGTTCATATTGATATATAGGTAGTAGGTAGATAGTGTCTATATCTATATATTATATATATATATATATATATATATATATATATATATATATATATATTATATGTATGACTTCTAAATATAGGTTAGATGAAAACCTATAACCATTAGCCTATGGCCTAAGCTACTAGCCTATGGCATAGGGGCTAACCCAAATTGACCCTTGTTGACTAAGGGTTGACCAAAGTCAACCTTAGGTCAAATTGACCTAGTTGACCTAGATTGAACTTAAATTAACCTAGAATGACTAGTTTGACATAGATGTGACCTAACTTGACTAGTAGACTAGTTTGACTAGATAATTGACCATTGTTGACCAAAGTCAACTATAGGTCAACCATGACCTAATTGACCTAGAAATGGTTTGGATAGACTTAAGAGGACTTGTTGACTAAATTTGACTAAACCCTAGGCTATTAACTAGTTGGTTTAGGGTTGACCTATATATGAGTATACTATTGTGACTTGGGTTTTGTGGAAGGACTTATGTATGGGTTAAGTTAGATACTTAGAGTCAAGTCATGACTTGAGATTGGAATGTGGGATTAGCTTGAATATAGGATTAAGATTGGTATTATATATATATGTATATATGTGTGGTATACTTGTATAGGTATTGGTTATACCTTAACCTTGTGGTATTTGACTTAGATAGTTGACCATTGACCTAATCACCTTGCTGACTAGTCTTTGTTCGACCCAAACCTTAGTTGGTCTAAGTTTGACCTAGACTTGACCCAGATTGATCATGTTGACTAGTATTTGACTAGTTTGATTAGAATGTTGACCAGGAGTTGACTTTAACCTAGATTTGACTAACCTTGACTTGTTTGACCTTGTTTGACTTTATTTGACTTAGTTTGACTTCCTGTGACCTAGTTTGACTATTAGAGTTGACCAAGAGTTGACTTTTGACCAGATTGACCTAGAATCATGTAGTATGCATTGTATACTTTATTTTTACCATTGTGGATACATTATGACTTGTATTGCTCTGATTAGAGCCATACACCTCTCCTCAGACAGTATATCCTCTTCAGACATTCAGTTATCAGGCGAGTACATTCTCTGACCGTTTCATACTTGCCCGGATTTATATTCTTGCTCTAGATTACTTTACTTGATGCTGACACGATTGTTATCACGGATTGGTACTATATAGATCTTTTTATGAGATGTTATCCCTCTCGGAGCATCAGATACAGCATGTTGTGCGTTTCACGAATCATCATGTATCTGCTTCTATTATCATGAATCTTCATGTATATCTAGTGACTCATGTACTCTCATGATCACCGAGCCTTCATGAATCTTCATGAATCACTCATGTATCACCCAATTATGGGCTTATCACGAATCTTAACATAACTTGAACGGATCCTTGTGTATTGATTGGGGATGGGGGAGTGGAAATAGTCATGTGGATATTATCCCTGTAGCTGTAGTCATGAATCACTTCTAGCTGTAGTCATGAATCTCCTATGCCATTCACATGTCTATATTTTACTCTGACTCACTAGTCACTGCTAGTTCTCTATATACAGTAGATATTTCCTTTACAGCTATCTCTTTTGCTACATGTATCTTCCTTCAGCAGTTCCTGTATTTTACTCTATTGCATGCTTTATATTTCCTATCATACTATGCACTGCGTGAGATGTATTGTGCTCGTTCCTGTCCTGACTGGACCTGTTAAAAATATTACAGAGGATGAGGATGAGGCCCTGGTGACTACCTATTATGGAGCAGGACTAGATGACACTTATGTTGTGGACCCTCAGCAGGATCCACCTTCAGCTGAGGATGTTGTCCCTGTAGTCTAGGCTAGTTTAGCTAGACAGTATTTTTTGTATTATCATTTTGTCTCACATTTTGAGTTGTATTTCGAGACGTTGAGATGTATAGACTCTTAGACTTATTCTGTATATTGGGTCGACATTCTGATGTTATGTTATCCTAGACACTTGGACTTATTTCATCTATTATACTATTCTCTTTGAGTTACTGTCTATCTATCTATCTTTCATTCTTCAGCCTAGATGTGATTGAGATTGTTTTCTGTTTGTCACCTCCATTCGGAGAGTATAAACTGTACAGATACTTTTTATTGTTAGATGATTGACCTAGGACAGCGTTCTACCGCCGACACTACTGCGTAGGCTGGACGTACCCACTTCTCGTGCCCTTACTCTAGGGTGCGGGTCGTGACACGTTTTTAGTGGCCCATGCAGGTCGAGTTTATGTAGTGGTATTCGAACTAGAGTATCACTACAGCCTGCGATAGGATTTGAGGAATAGGCTTAGTGAGAGAGGATACTCAATCATTGTTAGGATACCTTGAGAGATTCCTGGGATGACCCTTGAGAATCTCATTTGAAATTACGATTTAAACTCCTTTTCCCTTGATTGAATTTGATTTTGGAGGATTCACTGTAGAACTTTGAATCCTGGTGTTAGTTGATGATTTTGAAATTTTTTTTGTAGTTGTTGATTTTAATTTCTTAGTGTTAGATTAATATCTTTTATTTTAAGGTACTCAATCACATTTATGAGAAAACTCTTATCTGTTTCTTGCCATCTAATCCTCTTGCTAATTGCTTTTCATTGAAATGAACTGTCCCCTCTATTTTGCATCTTGCTCAGCTTCTTCTACCAATCTATGTGACTGTATCCCAAACCTGACTTACTCGACATTTTCTCAAATCAAGACTTATTGAGACCTTCTAACCTTGGCCTATGATTTGATCGAACCCTAACTATATTCATCTAGTAGCCTATCTATCCCTAGGACTGTGTTCCTAAATTATTTACTGGATTCCTAATTAATTTTATTTCTTGGGTTAATTTGATCTTCTTTAATTTTTGTATCAATTTGTCACGTCTTGAACTCCCACTTTCTATTCTAGATCATTGGACGTCCTTTACCGTGACTTAGATATTCAGAGTATAATACTAGCTGTTACCTTCCAACAAACTTCACATGTAAGACCTAGACTAGCCTACCTTCATGTAGGTATTCCATGTCCCACTAAAACCCGTCTCCTTGTACTCTATTTTCTTGATATGATTTTCTGGTCAAATGGCTAAACTATAACCTCTACTATGATACTAAAATAATTCTTATTTCAATTAGAGATCCACCTTGGCTCAATTCTTTCGACCTGGCATGTGATGGTGTTCTGCTTGAAACCTCAAATACTTAACCTCGTACCTTATCTTGAATGCTTGACCCGATTGGTTAAGGATCTTGGACTATGTATCTTCTTTTATCATTTCCACCCTTACTTATATCTTATGCTACAAATTTATCCTTAGTTTTACAAGCTTATCCTTTTGAGCTTGATCATGATATATTTTATTGGGTGCACCCACTAACATATTATCTAATCAGAACGGCGCATGATGGTCTGATCAACCTATTGCGTTTGGGTTCGCTTTTTCATATATTAATCTACGTGGATGGAGACATAGTTAAACTTGCCTTAGAATCTTATCCGCAACAGCCTTGACAATTCTTCTGGGAATTATTTTATCGCCTATGAACCTCGTATTCGTATCCAGTTGAGTTAAGTTCAATCATGACCTGGATCTTCATCATTGGATGCCCGTGCCCATACTTGATTTCATTGATCTCCCATCTTCCCAAATCTCAATTTATCCTGAAATTGAACAACTTAGATCGTGTCAAGACTAAAATCTATTTGTATTGTTTGTACCTAAATTTTCAATTTTCTCTTTATGGAATAGTAACTTTTAATGATTTCTCACTTACTTATTAATAACCAATTTTCATATAGGATGGTAGACGACCCTATAGCCTTGATGATTGTTGTTTCCTTATCTTCCCAATTAGGACACCTTAGATTGCTTGTACGTTTTGATACCATAGGACAGTATTGATCTAGAATGACTTGCACCTAGATGAGACCACAGACTGTTCCATTTAACCTGTCCCCCTGGTACCACTATTGTATCACAATTTCTGGCTTAATTCAGGCCATAGACCTTTCCCACTCTAAATTATGATCACCGTAGACACGTTACCGTGACTTTTAAATTAAGAGCACAAGACTAGTTGTTTTCTCAAAACTAATTTCACATACGTAACCTAGACATGACATACTACACCCATGACCTTAGTGTCCCACTCAGGCATACCATCGTGTGCTTCATTTGCTTAGTACGATTTTCCTGACCCGAGGCTCCATCCTGATTTACCCATGGAGTTACTTTTGATTTGATTTGGATTAAGGACACCTTATGACCTAAAACTGCCAACCAATTTTTGGACGTAACCCAGTATAGGTCTACTACCCATATTTTGCTTGTTGACCTTGTATGTTGCCTAGGTAGTGGCTTCGTCCCTGATTGTTGGAGGTTTGACTAGGAGAAGTACGACCATCTAAATTTCGAGGACGAAATTATTTTAAGGTGGGTAGACTTGTAACACCCTATTTTCTAAAATTGGGGATTTTTGAAAATTTATTATTTTTATTATTTATTAGTGGTATTTTAGTCATGGTATGATTTTCTGGTGATTTTAGTTAAGTTAAACCATTTTCTAAGTCATGACTTATGACTTTGTGACTTTGTTAGTATAACTTAGTGTAAACCCTAGTTTTTCTTAACCTAGAAGTTGCCATGACCATGAGAGCTTAGCCATAGGCTTAGAACACCAAATTAGGGCTTTTTAGCCTAAAGGGTATTTTGGTAATTTTTTAGAAATTATTTAGAATTATTTGGATTTATGTGTTTTTATTATTATTTAATATTGATTAGTGTCATGTTAGTCCCTAACCTAGTTTAGCCCTAATCTAGAAGTTAGCCACTAACCTAGAATGTTAGAGGATAGATATTCCAATGGTTAAAGCCATGAAAATATCTTGATATCTACTTTATGGATATTTTCCACAAAATATCCAAAATATCAACCCTTTTGCCATGAAAGTCTTTCCCTTAGCTTGGAAGCAACCCAAGGACACCCCCCATGCCATGGCCGGCCAAGGGTACCCCCCTAGCAGCCACACCTTGCTATATGATTCCATTGCATCATTCATGAACATTTTACATGAATTTAAACCTAGAAAAATCTTTTTTCTTCAAACACCCATAACTTGATCAATTTTGATCTAAATCACCTCTAGTTTCTTGCATTGGACTCCCCTACACTAGAGGGTACTAGTTAGGGCCTGCTATCAAGGATTTGAGGGGCTTTTGGTATCACAAAGTTGAAGGACACACCCCCCCTCCTTATTGATTTTTCATTGGATTTGCACAAATAGGTAAATGCTCTCAAACTTAGTTAAAACTCTAATTTTTCTTCATATTTGCATGCATCTAGGTACTAGGGAACTGTGGGTCAAGTTTGGTGAAAAATAGGATTGGTTTGGTGTCCGTATCGGACACGTATCCTAGACTAGAAACCTTGTTTGATGAAATGCCTCAAAGGAATGGTTTTTGTTAAAATGTAAAACAAATTATGTTTTCTGGTAGCCCTAGACTTCTAGGTCACAACCCAAGTAGATTGGACACATTTCCGAGTCGTGTCCGTGTCCAAATCGGACACGAACTCACTGCACGATACACGCGCACAGTGCCCTGCTACCACACCCTTCGTGCGTACTGCACAGGCCACTAGGACACACCAAAATTGGTGGACACGAGGGGGCACTGTCTGCGAACATGCCCCCAAAGTTTCACGACGTATCGTTTTGTATCGACACGAAATCGGGGCCGCACTGGCCATACACGCGCACAGTTTCAGTCGAAATCCGACTTGGACACGGCCTTCGTGTCGCATGGACACGAGTCGAGGACACCTCGTGTTTGCACGAGTGTGTAGCCCTACACGTGGGCTACACGTGGGCATGACCACAGGCCCCACGTGGCTCGTGTCGTGTCCACGAGACGCGTGAACACGTGCACGACGTGCCAAACACGCGTATCAGTCGTGTTTTCACGACTGATACGGGCTTCCCATTTGGACACGGCGACACGTGGGTGCGTGTCAGGGTCCTAGGTGTGTAGCCTGACCCTAGGCGAACCTAGGGACACGAGCACGACACTTCACGTGTCCTGTGTCGTGAGCACGAGACACGTGAACACGTGCACGATGCTGTGACACTGCACAGTGTCTGTGCTTACCAATTTCGTTTGTTGACCTCTGGACACCGTGTCGTGTCGTGGTGGACTCCCATCGACACACACGACACGTATACCCATGGGGCATTAATTACCAACCTTGGGATTTGGGTCTCAGCTCGATTTTGTGTGTGAATTTGGAATTACCCTATCTCGAGTACACTGTTCTCAGTTTCCAGATTTTAGGATTTATTCCAGTTTTCAAAAGTGAATTTCAAACCTATTTTTATTATGTTTTGTATATGTATCAGTGTATTTTAGTATATATATAGGTAGTATATATGTATGTGTGTGTGGGTGAGTTTTTAGGTTGAATACATGTATTACATATGTATATACATGTATGTGTATATTGTGTGTGTGTGTGCTTTTGTGTGTGGGTGTGGGGGCCTGTTTCCTGTTCTCAGGAAAACTGAGAACAGCCCCCCCCATTTCTGTGTGTATGTCTCTCATTTCCATCTCTTCTCTCACTCTAAGTCTTTCACCCTCTCTATATATATATATGTAATTATAAATAGGTATATATATATATATATATATAATAATATATATATATATATATATATATTATATATATATATGTATATATATATATGATATATATTTTGTATTAGATCATTGTGTCATTTTATATATATGTGAGTGTGGGTTTTGGTATTGTATATAGAGTGTTCATATTGATATATAGGTAGTAGGTAGATAGTGTCTATCTATATATATATATATATATGTATGACTTCTAATATAGGTTAGATGAAAACCTATAACCATTAGCCTCTGGCCTAAGCTACTAGCCTATGGCATAGGGGCTAACCCAAATTGACCCTTGTTGAATAAGGGTTGACCAAAGTCAACCTTAGGTCAAATTGACCTAGTTGACCTAGATTGAACTTAAATTAACCTAGAATGACTAGTTTGACATAGATGTGACCTAACTTGACTAGTAGACTAGTTGACTAGATAATTGACCATTGTTGACCAAAGTCAACTATAGGTCAACCATGACCTAATTGACCTAGAAATGGTTTGGATAGACTTAAGAGGACTTGTTGACTAAATTTGACTAAACCCTAGGCTATTAACTAGTTGGTTTAGGGTTGACCTATATAGAGTATACTATTGTGACTTGGGTTTTGTGGAAGGACTTATGTATGGGTTAAGTTAGATACTTAGAGTCAAGTCATGACTTGAGATTGGAATGTGGGATTAGCTTGAATATAGGATTAAGATTGGTATTATATATATGTATATATATGTGTGGTATACTTGTATAGGTATTGGTTATACCTTAACCTTGTGGTATTGACTTAGATAGTTGACCATTGACCTAATCACCTTGCTGACTAGTCTTTGTTCGACCCAAAACCTTAGTTGGTCTAAGTTTGACCTAGACTTGACCCAGATTGATCATGTTGACTAGTATTGACTAGTTTGATTAGAATGTTGACCAGGAGTTGACTTTAACCTAATTTGACTAACTTTGACTTGTTTGACCTTGTTTGGACTTTATTTGACTTAGTTTGACTTCCTGTGACCTAGTTTGACTATTAGAGTTGACCAAGAGTTGACTTTTGACCAGATTGACCTAGAATCATGTAGTATGCATTGTATACTTTATTTTACCATTGTGGGTACATTATGACTTGTATTGCTCTGATTAGGAGCCATACACCTCTCCTCAGACAGTATATCCTCTTCAGACATTCAGTTATCAGGCGAGTACATTCTCTGACCATTTCATACTTGCCCGGATTTATATTCTTGCTCTAGATTACTTTACTTGATGCTGACACGATTGTTATCACGGATTGGTACTATATGGATCTTTTCATGAGATGTTATCCCTCTCGGAAGCATCAGATACAGCATGTTGTGCGTTTCACGAATCATCATGTATCTCATGCTTCTATTATCATGAATCTTCATGTAAGCTAGTGACTCATGTACTCTCATGATCACCGAGCCTTCATGAATCTTCATGAATCACTCATGTATCACCCAATTATGGGCTTATCACGAATCTTAACATAACTTGAACGGATCCTTGTGTATTGATTGGGGATGGAGGAGGAAATAGTCATGTGGATTATCCCTGTAGCTGTAGTCATGAATCACTTCTAGCTGTAGTCATGAATCTCCTATGCCATTCACATGTCTATATTTTACTCTGACTCACTAGTCACTGCTAGTTCTCTATATACAGTAGATATTTCCTTACAGCTATCTCTTTTGCTACATGTATCTTTCTTCAGCAGTTCCTGTATTTTACTCTATTGCATGCTTTATATTTTCTATCATACTATGCACTGCGTGAGATGTATTGTGCTCGTTCCTGTCCTGACTGGACCTGTTGAAAATATTACAGAGGATGAGGATGAGGCCCTGGTGACTACCTATTATGGAGCAGGACTAGATGACACTTATGTTGTGGACCCTCAGCAGGATCCACCTTCAGTTGAGGATGTTGCCCCTGTAGTCTAGGCTAGTTTAGCTAGACAGTATTTTCTGTATTATCATTTGGTCTCACATTTTGAGTTGTATTTCGAGACGTTGAGATGTATAGACTCTTAGACTTATTCTGTATATTGGGTCGACATTCTGATGTTATGTTATCCTAGACACTTGGACTTATTTCTATTCTACTGTTCTCTTTGAGTTACTGTCTACTATCTATCTTCATTCTTCAGCCTAGATGTGATTGAGATTGTTTTCTGTTTGTCACCTCCATTCGGAGAGTATAAACTGTACAGGTACTTTTTATTGTTAGATGATTGACCTAGGACAGCGTTCTACCGCCGACACTGCGGCGTAGGCTGGACGTACCCACTTCTCGTGCCCTTACTCTAGGGTGCGGGTCGTGACACTCAGCACAGGATCTCTCAGGCGTACTCAATTTGTGTTGCCTTGCGCCAATAAGAAAAGACAATGTTTATTCTTTTTTTTATGTGTGTCCACAAAAATGACGACTCTGCTGGGGACTACCTTTTGCTCTGACGAGAAGGTGGTGATGCAATCGATACCGACAAAGTGGAGAGCACTCAGAAGATGTTGATCGTGAAGTTCGATCAGCAGGCATTCAAAGAGATGCTCTCGAGGGACAGCTCTACTCCCTCAAAATTAGCGAAGCCAAACAAGTCTCACAAGACTTGGCTTCCGAAGGATCGCAGCGCATATCCTGCCAGTGTCATAGCAGATATACAATGAAGGACTATCACATGGGCGCATAGAGCTTCTCTGTGGCGCATGGCTCTGCCACAGAAGCTCCACAAATAAAGAAGGCTCACACCGTCTGGGCTCTACTAGCCCAGCGACTTCTCTCTTGTACAACCAACAACAGAGTGTTCAATGCTCGAGACTTAGCGAAAAAAATACTACGTGCCAAGAATTGAAGTATTCGACACTCTGGGCAAACTCAGCGAGGCTTATAAACGAAGGAGGCAAAGATGGAAGAAAATAGCGCTACTTCCCCAAGCATGCGCCCAAAGTTATGCGCCCGAGAGGGTGTGTGGGCGCATAACTCCGGCCAGAAGACTTCTATCTTTGACAGATTATGCATCCAGGGTCATGCACCCAAGGCTATGCGTCCAAGCTCAACAGTCCCATACTAGTGCCAACATCGAGGAAGCTTAGATATGCTGCCAAGAAGCATGCCCAAAGGCAGATTCCAGGGCCTATGCGTCCACAAAAAAAAGGCCCCAACGCGTATAGCACGGGGCCTATCTTCAAGGTCATCATAGGACTTAGGTGTGGGATTGCCCCTGCACGTGAACTAAGTCCGGATGTACCAACTTCCTTACAAACCCATATATAAAGGGCGATGCATGTGACATGGGTTTTAAGGCAAAACTCCCTTCCGCTGACATACGCGACATGTTAAATCATAAGCGTAAAGCGAGAAATGATACAGCAATTCATGATGTACATCGTGTACCAGTATTGTCATCAACTATTGCTGCTCCAAAGAATGAGGGTGCCCAGAGGTGTCCGTATTTTCGATGACTGCATTGCTCTGACGATGAAAAGCCACTGTGTGTTTCATCCAACATAGCGTCATGGGGTCCCCCTTATGGGAGCCCCAATCAAAGAAGGTGGACCACGAACTCAACTTTTCTTCAGTTCTGTAAAACAAAAAGAAGAAGTCTGCCAACAGATAGCCATGCTATCACATTTGAAGGAGTCTATAGGTACTCGGTCGAGGACGAGATTCCGATAGATGACGAGGACTCCCAAGCTGGGGGCAGTATTCCCTCAGAGTTGAAGCAGATGACCTCCACACCGGGGGTAGCCTTCCAGATGACGATAATCTCTCAGAGAGTCTGACGGTGACTATCTACCTCCCTACCCGAAGATGAGGGACTTTTCAACTCAGAGAGATAGTATCAGCACAGTTGTATTGTTTCTCTGTTCGTTCTCGCATGTTATCTACATACATGGCGGATGGAGAAAGACCAACAAACGGCTAGAGGGTCTTGAAATAGCATTTGCTAAGACACTGATGCTTATCAGTATCATGGCTGTCCAAGCTGCTGGGGCTGTTCCTCCACCTCAACAAAATGTCTCGGCACACGTTAGTCCGGCTCATAGCAACAACCCTTCTTCATACAGAAGAAGTTATCATTCCGTTGTGCCTTCTCCAAATCTTGTAATTGCTGGGGGTGGTCCTTCACCAATAACGACCGTTACAACAACCTTTTCTTAACACCGGCTCAATCAACATGAAATTGATTCTCTGGTTGTCCGTCTTGATACCATCTCACAAAGATGAGCTTCAGAGATAGGAATATCTTAACCCTATCCTCGTCAACACATAAAATACTTCAATACGCAGACTTACACTTACCAGGGATGATCTCGTTCTTGTCAAAGCTGTTTATTAGCACCTTGCAGGGGGTAGCTTTGAATGGTTCTGCAATCTGCCTGATTTGTATCAATTCTTTTAAAGACTTGGAGAGGTTATTCTCAATAGGTTTTACGAGAGTGGCATGCATGTTAGTATGTCCACCCTCATCGAGACCAAGCAAAGGAGGACTGAGTCTGTCATTGCTTTCATCGAACGCTTCAGGCGGCTAGCATTGAAAATGCCCTTTGGTATACCAGACTCAGAACTTATGGATACTTGTCGACATAACTTCCTTTCTATAGTGAAGTTTTGTCTAGGTATACATAAGTATGATACATGGTCCGCTTTCATTAGGGCCGCTGATGCTGCTGAAAATGACGTCCCTAATCTGGAATTACTGGGGTTGAAAACACCCAAATTTGAAGACAAAGCAAGCACCCTCAAACTATCCATGTCCTTGGGGGTAAAGGGAAAGAAGTCTTAAAGGTCGACACTTCCAAGGGGATTCCAATTCTTAGGGCGCCTCTGACAAACCTAAGGAGACTTTTTCCTTTGATGAAGATGATGTTATTACCATTTTCACACATTGACGAAGGGTAATAAACTGACATTGCCTCCACCACGACGTCCTGCAGAGGCAAACCAACTCAATGATCCCAAGTACTGTCTTTATCATCAGTACGTGCACCACTCTACTAAGGATTGCATCGTCCTGAAAAAGAAGATACAACAGCTTATCGACATACATGTAACGCCCCAGTCCCAAAATACGTAGGACTAGGAACGTAGACATGTCAGCTGTATTTATAAGTATACTCCAATATATGGAATCCTCATATAAATACTTAAGCTGTAAAATACAGTAGAACCATACTAATCTCATCCACAACAAAATATGAATAAATGATATCATATAATTAACCATGAAATTGTTATTTGGTACATGTAGTTGGGCGGAGACAAATCCACTACCAACGATGAAAAGAAATAGATAACAAAGAGATTTTGGCGAGTGAAGCGAAGACGGTCCAAATGCAATCATCCTCGAAGAAATAACGATGATCACGGCTAGAGCTAGGACACCTGCGAAAGACAATAGCACACACCTGGCGAGATAACCAGGTCCTCAGAGGGACGTAACAAGACACATAATATCATGCCATAAACTGAATAGTAAGAGCTCAATAGAAAATATACATGCGTAAAGGTTCCTAACCATTCTATGTGATATATACTTTGAGAAGACAATGTTCTACGCAGGAGCTTAGGTGTTCAGCATAAATGGAGAGAGAGTGGCAGTAAGTAGCGCTCATAAGAGATACTATCGACCATGGGCAGAAAGTAGCTCTCATACGAGAACTATCGGCCCCGGGGCAGTAAGTAGCGCTCATCCTAGACACTATCGGCCCAAATCTATGTATGTACTGAACATGTAGCCCCTACGCTAATAACTGTCTCCCTCCTCCCCATGATACTACACATGCGTCGCCTCCATGATACTGTTTAATCCTTAATAACTGCCAAGTCTTCTACAAAAATCTATTAGCAGTTACATCCTAATGTACGGCCTGTACGCACCGATGTACGTCGATACGCAAGTCCGAAGCTATATGCGACTCGCAGCTCACACACAACCCGTGGCACATCGTGACAGTTTATGAGATGCCTTTAAACATAGGTGGTCCCTTAACTCTAAGTCAATTGCATAAATATAGTAATTTACATATATAATTTTGAAAGAACAACATAAAGAAAAAGCATGCATGATATTGAGCAAGAAATTAAACAGTAAAGGCAAGGTGTCTTGCCTGATGGTACGCCTGGTGTGGTGATCTGACAGGTTCCAATTAGCCCACTAGCCATGTCGATGAGTAAAGTACGAATCCACAAGAAAATAGGAAGCATGATTTAGTCACGATTAATGGTGAGAAGAATTTGTGTAGAAAGTTACGTGCCATATTTTTAGAAAATATTTATATTACTTTAAAAACATGATTACTTGTAAAAATTCCTTTACGACAATACTTGAAATAGTTATATAATAATTTTGGAAATTACATCTTATTAGTAAAAATACTCTAAGTTGTAAAATAAGATTTAAGGCGGAAACTATATTTCATAATTTAAAATATCTATTTTAGATAAATATAAAAATATATTTCTAAATCATTTAGACCCAAAAATAAAATTGGTCAATTATATGTACCTATAATACCAAAATATTGCAGTGTTTCAAAAACTAACTTGAAATTTTTGCTAGAAAATAATAGTTATAATAATGTAATAATAATATTAAACAAAACAACAACTAACATATGATTAATAAAATAATGACACCATTTAAATAATGATGATAATACTAATAATAATAATAATAATATAACAAATAAAATAATTGACACCATTTAAATAAATGATAATAATACTAATAGTTATAAATAATAATAATAATAATAATAATAATAATAATAACAATAATGACAGCATTAACAATTCTATTAAAATAATAATAATGATAGTGATAATAACATTATTAAATAATGCTCATAATAATAAATAATAATAATAATAATAATATAATAATAATAAACTAATTATAATACACTGTGCTTTCCTTTTAGAAGTAAGGAAGTAAAGAAGTGGAAAGAGAGAGAGGTCGAGTGAGAGAGAGAGAGAGAGAAAGAGGAAGGAGCGGGAGAGAGAGATTTACCGAGGCGGAGAACTCGCCGACGGTGAGGCACGGCGGATCGGCGCACTGGGGGCTTCCGGTCGGCGGAAGGAGACCTGCGGCTGCGGCGATGGGGTTTGGAGAGGGGCACGGCTGTCGGAGAGGGAAGGCGGGAGGAGCGATGGGGTTTTTCGACGGGAAGGAGGCGGCGACGGTATCAGGTGGAGGCGGGTGAACGCGCCTCCGGCGCGGTGGCGTCTCAGCGCGTTCGTGGAGGGATGCTTTGCCGCGAGCGGCGCTCGGGAAGCCATGCGGCGGGACATGGCGGCTGAAGGCGGAGAAGGGGTTTGTGAAGGCGGAGTCGGCGCTCGCGCGGGTCGCGCGCGGCCGACAGCAGAGGAGGTCGCGGACAGCGGATCTTATGGTCGACCGTCGCGTGGAGGCAGGGCGCTCCCAGATCTGGCGGTCGAGGCTCTCGACGACTGATGGCGTTCGCCCGACGCACGACGGCGGAAGCGGCCGGTGTTGTCCCTGTGGACGGGGCAGCGGGGCACGACTGGGTACGACGAAGGTGAGGGTTCGGTTCCCCTCTTTCCTTTCCCTATTGTGTTGTGGTTTGTGGTGTTTGGGCGGCGATGACTGGAATTTTTGGGGACGACGGAGATGGTTTTGTCGAGGGATGGCCGGAGTTGGCTTAGGGTTCCGGTGTGGTGGCGGTGTCGATGTGGTGATGGTGTGGTGGTTGCGGTGGTGGTGTAGGTGTTGTATTTGGTTGGCGGGAGTTGCTGTCTACGTGGTGGTCGGAGGAGGCGGGACGAGGATGGTGAAGGTGGTTGTGGTTTGCCCTCGGGAAGGAGAGGCTGGCTGCAGGGATAGGCAGGGTGGTTGGGACCGTGCGGGGTTGGACGGCGATGGCGGAAGAGGAGTTGTGATGACGATGGTCGGGTTTGCCCCGACGAGGTGGCTGACCGGAATTAGCTAGGATAGGCTTAGGGATCGGAGATGGTGTCGGGATTGTCGACACGAAGGAGATGATGTATGTATACCAAAACTAATCTATTGGAGTTGGACACCGACACGATGCACTCTGCGGTAGAAATTTCGTAGATGAATAATGAATTGGAGGAGTACCTGCCTATTTATAGGATGTTGGAATTCCCAATAGATATGGATTAGGATTTAAATTCCCCATAATAGATAATTCAATCTATAATTTAATTTAATTCAATAAATCCAATCCAAATTAAATCCAATTTAAATCTAATTAAATTTCTAGTATAAAATTAATGAGATACATCAAATTTTAAATATTCAACTATATAAATAAATCCATAAATTTAAATCAAGATTTAAATGCCACAATAAATTCAAAATATATTTTCTAAAATACTAATAATATTAATTTCGAAAATATATTATTATTTACAAATAACTCAATAATAATTACTAAATATATGTATGTACAAATAATGTTTACATAAATATACTTTTCTAATATACCATTTTGTAGGAAAAATAATTTATTATTATAGCTGTATAAATGAAAGGCCTTTCATAATTAAAATCATAAACTTGAAAATGATAGCTAGAAATAATTATTACATATATTTTTTGAAACCACAAAAAGAAAAAAATATTTTTCTAAAATATGTACGCTCGCACATATTCGCACTCGTCGTCGAGCAAAACAAATAAAATTCCGTGCACGACGTACAATACGACTACGCGACGTACAATACAAAAATTTTAAATCAGTACCAAAATCGATAAAAAATATAGTAGAAATTTAGGGGTTTTACATCCTACCCAACTTAAAAAATTTTTATCCTTGAAATTAAGAATTCGTAGGGAGGTGAGAAGACACAAGGGGTATCGATGAAGAACAATCAATAACAAAATCATGCCGTAAGAAATTGCGATCTAGATCATAGAAAAATAATACGATATGGTCGTACTCGATAGGATGGCTAGAGGAAGTTCTAGTATAACGCCTTCGTCCCTCTAAAATAGGTGAAGACGAAAGCAATAGGGAGATCAAAAGACGATATTATCGAATGCAATACGTGGTGCAAAGACGATCGAATAATTTTAAAAGAATTGTCAAGGCAGTCGTGGATGGGATTCTAAAGGCCGAGTTTAATTATGTTCCATCCACGTAGAATAATATACAAAGAGCGAACCAAGTGCACTAGGTTGATCAGACCATCATGCACCGGTTATGATTAGACAGTATGTTAGTGGGAGCGACCCAATAAAACATGTCATGATCAAGCTTGATAAGAAATAAGCTTGCAAAATTTATGCTAAGTTAGCATTAAAAATAGTCAAAGTATAAGTAAGAGACCATGATAAAGGGATTTAAACAGTCCAAGGTTCTTTAAAATCAAGCCTTGCCCAAAGTTTGGGCCTATACAGTCGGCTTGGTTGACTAGATAGTTAGGTCTACTGAATTCTATGGTCCAAGTGAACCTATCTATGTGGTCCACAAAATGCTGGTTAGGTCGTGAGGTATTCTACCCAACTTACAAGAATTAAACTAATGTGTGATAGGTCCAGCAATCAAGATAAAATGCAAGGTTAAGCATGTAAGGAATTAAGTAGAACAAAATCATATATCGTGTCGAAAGAATTGAGTCGAGGTTTGATTTCTAACCGAAGTCATAAAGGACCATAGTATTATGGTAGGATTTATAGCAAGTCATTTTGACTCGAAAGTCACATCATAAAAATAGAGTACAAGGGAACGTGTTTTAGTGGGACATGATATACCTATATGAAGGTGGATTCGTGTAGGTCTTGTCTGTGAAATTTGTGGGAAGGAAAAGTCTAGTGTTGTGCTCCAAATACCAAGTCACGGTAAAGGACACAAAAGAAATTAAAATAGTAAGTGGGAGTTCATGAGATAATGATTAACGCACAAAATAAGTGACCAAGTTAAAATAATGATAATTCAGATTCTAGTAAATCAAGGTAAATAAGTTAGAAAACCAGTTTCTAAAGATATGATAGCCACTTAGATGGAGTATGATTAAGGAACAATCTAATCATTTCTCATGTTTCAAATGGTTAGAAAGTCACGATAAAATCTAGGTTTGGGAGAATGTCGAGTGAGTCAAGATTGAAATGTAACCACATGATTTTGTAGATGACTACAACACTTGTGTATATGCTACTATCGTGGCCATGAGAGATATGACAATTAGCGTGGAATCCTTCTATCTCACTAGGGTGACCTTACTTGCTTCTTGGTCCTCTACCAATATATGATCTAATCTAAAATTTTCAAGTTCCTCGAAAGTTTCTCAATAAAATTTCTAAGATACTCCACCAACACTTTCCAATCATCTTAGGCTGTAAACTTTAATCAAAATTTAAATCTCTAGTCAATCTCGAAACAACCCTTGTATTTCACAAATCGAATAATATTATTATTTTCTCCAAATCTTAAACTCAACATTTAATAAGTTTATCAGCCGAATTTCGTACTATAAAATGGAACATTTAAATAACTTCCGAATTTAATTATGTATTCTTCAAATGTGTATATCTAGCTTCCAATAAGTCACAACTACTCTTCAAAAGTATATATATATATATATATATATATATATATATATATATATATATATATATATATATATATATATTTCACCAAAATTTAAATATCCATAATCAAGACTTTAAACTCTAAATAACTTTATAAATCATAGATCATATACATAATTTAATTCGAAAACATTTTTCCAAAATTTACCAATCATCCTCAAATTTTGGTCAATCATAAATCATGATTCCATATATAAAATTTTAAGATCCTTTTCCAAATCAAATTTATATCCTTCCAAAAGGTGTATAGCTATAACTCGATAAATCATAAATGCTCAATGATCTTCAAAAATCAAAACGCAAATCAAATTAATTTGTTTTCTCGATCTAGCCATCCTCTTGTGTATATCATCTTATAATATCAAAATAAAATTCCAACTACCTTTTGGAAGCGGTAATATGCTACTACCCAACTTGGGATTAACTAATCCTTAATATCTTATTTCTAGGAAAATAACTGCCTTTACTAAAAATAAAATCTCAATGCACATTAATTGTCAATGCAATCCATCTAACCATGTGTTTAACCTATGAGCATAAAATAGTGTAGTCATCTTCCAAGTTATCACTAAGCACGAAACTAAGAATTTACGGTAGAAGGAGTCGAGCAAGATGCAAACCAAGGAGGTTGAACGAGAGTTCGGAATTTGAAGTCAAGAAAGGATGTCAAGTAGGTGGATGAGATTCTAGACTCTAATCCTATATTGCAGGCCCGTTCGGTATAGTCATGTAACCGAAACGGCAAACTGACCTGCATGGGCCACCACAAAAATATGTAACGCCCCAGTCCCAAAATACGTAGGACTAGGAACGTAGACATGCCAGCTGTATTTATACGAAGTATACTCCAATATATGGAAATCCTCGTATAAATACTTAAGATAAAATGCAGTAGAACCATACTAATCTCATCCACAACAAAATATGAATAAATGATATCATATAATCAACCATAAAATTGTCATTTGGTACATGTAGTTGGTCGGAGACAAATCCACTACCAACGATAAAAAAATACATAACAAAAGAAGGTTTTGGCGAGTGAAGCGAAGACGGTCCAAATGCAATCATCCTCGAAGAAATAGCGATGATCACGGCTAGAGCTAGGACACCTGCGAAAGACAATAGCACACACCTGGCGAGATAACCAGGTCCTCAGAGGGACGTAACAAGACACATAATATCATGCCACAAACTGAATAGTAAGAGCTCAATAGAAAATATACATGCGTAAAGGTTCCTAACCATTCTATGTGATATATACTTTGAGAAGACAACGTTCTACGCATGAGCTTAGGTGTTCAACATAGATGGAAAGAGAGTGGTAGTAGGGAGCGCTCATAAGAGACACTATCGACCATGGGCAGAAAGTAGCTCTCATACGAGAACTATCGGCCCCGGGGCAGTAAGTAGCGCTCATCCGAGACACTATCAGCCCAAATCTATGTATGTACTGAACATGTAGCCCCTACGCTACTAACTGTCTCCCCCTCCCCATGATACTACACATGCGTCGCCTCCACGATACTGTTTAATCCTTAATAACTGCCAAGTCTTCTACAAAAATCTATTAGCAGTTACATCCTAACGTACGGCCTGTACGCACCGATGTACGGTCGATACGCAAGTCCGAAGCTATATGCGACTCGCAGCTCACACACAACCCGTGGCACATCGTGACAGTTTATGAGATGCCTTTAAACATAGGTGGTTCCTTAACTCTAAGTCAATTGCATAAAATATAGTAATTTGCATATATATATATTTGAAAGAACAACATAAAGAAAAAGCATGCACGATATTGAGCAAGAAATTAAACAGTAAAGACAAGGTGTCTTGCCTAGTGGTACGCCTGGTGTGGTGATCTGACAGGTCCCAATTAGCCCACTAGCCATGTCGACGAGTAAAGGTACGAATCGAAAATAGGAAGCATGATTTAGTCACGATTAATGGTGAGAAGAATTTGTGTAGAAAGTTACGTGCCATATTTTTAGAAAATATTTATATTACTTTAAAACATGATTACTTGTAAAAATTCCTTTACGACAATACTTGAAATAGTTATATATAATTTTGGAAATTACATCTTATTAGTAAAAATACTCTAAGTTGTAAAATAAGATTTAAGGCGGAAACTATATTTCATAATTTAAAATATCTATTTTAGATAAATATAAAATATATTTCTAAATCATTTAGACCCAAAAATAAAATTGGTCAATTATATGTACCTATAATACCAAAAATATTGTAGTGTTTCAAAAACTAACTTGAAATTTTTGCTAGAAAATAATAGTTATAAAATGTAATAATAATTTAAACAAAACAACAAACTAATATATGATTAATAAAATAATGACACCATTTAAATAATGATGATACTAATATAAATAATAATAACAATAACATAAAATAATTAACACCACTTAAATAAATGATAATAATACTAATAGTTATAAATAAAATAATAATAATAATAATAATAATAATAATATAATAATATATAATAATAATATAATAATAATAATAATATGACAACATTAATAATGATATTAAAAATAATAATAATAGATAGTGATCATAACATTATTATATAATGCTCATACTAATAATAATAATAATAATAATAATAATAATAATAATAATAATAATAACTATATATATACACTGTGCTTTCCTTTTAGAAGTAAGGAAGTAAAGAAGTGGAAAGAGAGAGAGGTCGAGTGTGAAGAGAGAGAGAAAGAGGAAGGAGCGGGAGAGAGATTTACCGAGGCGGAGAACTCGCCGACGGCGCGCGCGGCGGATCGCGCACTGGGGGCTTCCGGTCGGCGGAATGAGACCTGCGGCTGCGGCGATGGGGTTTGGAGAGGGGCACGGCTGTCGGAGAGGGAAGGCGGAAGAAGCGATGGGGTTTTCCGACGGGAAAGAGGCGACGGCAGTATCAGGTGGAGGCGGGTGCACGCGCCTCCGGCGCGGTGGCGTCAGCGCATTTGTGGAGGCAGATGCTTTGCCGGCGAGCAGCGCTCGAGAAGCCATGCGACGGGACATGGCGGCTGAAGGCGGAGAGAAAGGGTTTGTGAAGGCGGAGTCGGCGCTCGCGTCGGTGTCACGGCGGCTGACAGCAGAGGAGGTCGCGGACAGCGGATCTTATGGTCGACAATCATCGTAGAGGCAGGGCGGTCCCAGATCTGGAGGAGTCGAGGCTCTCGACGACTGACGGCGTTCGTCGGACGCACGACAGCGGAAGCGGCCGGTGTTGTCCCTGTGGACGGGGCAGCGGGGCAAGACTGGGTACGACGAAGGTGAGGGTTCGGTTCCCCTCTTTCCTTTCCCTATTGTGTTGTGGTTGTGGTGTTTGGGCGGCGATGACTGAAATTTTTGGGGAGACGGCGGAGATGGTTTTGTCGAGGGATGGCCGGAGTTGGCTTAGGGTTCCGGTGTGGTGGCGGTGTCGATAATGGTGATGGTGGTGGTGGTTGCGGTGGTGGTGTAGGTGTTGTATTTGGTTGGCGGGATGGAGTTGCTGTCTACGTGGTGCGGAGGAGGCGGGACGAGGAGGATGGTGAAGGTGGTTGTGGTTTGCCCTCGGGAAGGAGAGGCTGGCTGCAGGGGATAGGCAGGGTGGTGGTCGGGACCGTACGGGTTGGACGGCGATGGCGGGAGAGGAGTTGTGATGACGATGGTCGGGTTTGCCCCGACGAGGTGGCTGGCCGGAATTAGCTAGGATAGGCTTAGGGATCGGAGATGGTGTCGGGATTGTCGACACGAAGGAGATGATGTATGTGTACCAAAACTAATCTATTGGAGTTGGACACCGACACGATGCACTCTGCGGTAGAAATTTGGTGGATGAATAATGAATTGGAGGAGTACCTGCCTATTTATAGGATGTTGAATTCCCAATTAGATATGGATTAGGATTTAAATTCCCCATAATAGATAATTCAATCTATAATTTAATTTAATTCAATAAATCCAATACAAATTAAATCCAATTTAAATCTAATTAAATTTCTAGTATAAAATTAATAGATACATCAAATTTTAAATATTCAACTATATAATAAATCCATAAATTTAAATCAAGATTTAAATGCCACAATAAATTCAAAATATATTTTCTAAAATACTAATAATATTAATTTCGAAATACATTATTATTTACAAATAAACTCAATAATAATTACTATATATATATATATATATATATGTACAAATAATGTTTACATAAAATACTTTTCTAATATACCATTTTATAGGAAAAATAATTTATTATATAGCTGTATAAATGAAAGGCCTTTCATAATTAAAATCATAAACTTGAAAATGATAGCTAGAAATAATTATTACATATATATTTTGAAACCATAAAAATAGAAAAAAATATTTTTCTAAAATATGTACGCTCGCACATATTCGCACTCGTCGAGCAAAACGAAAATAAAATTTCGTGCATGACGTACAATACGACTACGCGACGTACAATACAAAAAATTTAAATCGGTACCAAAATCGATAAAAAATATAGTAGAAATTTAGGGGTTTTACATCCTACCCAACTTAAAAAAATTTATCCTTGAAATTAAGAATTCGTAGGGGGTGAGAAGACACAAGGGGTATCGATGAAGAACAATCAATAACAAAATCATGCCGTAAGAAATTGTGGTCTAGATCATAGAAAAATAATACGATATGGTCGTACTCGATAGGATGGCTAGAGGAAGTTCTAGTATAACGCCTTCGTCCCTAAAATAGGTGAAGACGAAAGCAATAGGGAGATCAAAAGACGATATTATCGAATGCAATACGTGGTGCAAAGACGACCGAATAATTTTAAAAGAATTGTCAAGGCAGTCGTGGATGGGATTCTAAAGGCCGAGTTTAATTATGTTCCATCCACGTAGAATAATATACAAAGAGCGAACCAAGTGCACTAGGTTTATCAGACCATCATATACCGGTTATGATTAGACAGTATGTTAGTGGGAGCGACCCAATAAAATATGTCATGATCAAGCTTGATAAGAAAATAAGCTTGCAAAATTTATGCTAAGTTAGCATTAAAATAGTCAAAGTATAAGTAAGAGACCATGATAAAGGGATTTAAACAGTCCAAGGTTCTTTAAAATCAAGCCTTGCCCAAAGTTTGGGCCTATACAGTCGGCTTGGTTGACTATATAAGTTAGGGTCTACTGAATTCTATGGTCCAAGTGAACCTATCAATATGGTCCACAAAATGCTGGTTAGGTCGTGAGATATTCTACCCAACTTACAAGAATTAAACTAATGGTGTGATAGGTCCAGCAATCAAGATAAAATGCAAGGTTAAGCATGTAAGGAATTAAGTAGAACAAAATCATATCGTGTCGAAAGAATTGAGTCGAGGTTTGATTTCTAACCGAAGTCATAAAGGACCATAGTATTATGGTAGGATTTATAGCAAGTCATTTTGACTCGAAAGTCACATCATAAAAATAGAGTACAAGGGAACGTGTTTTAGTGGGACATGATATACCTATATGAAGGTAGATTCGTGTAGGTCTTGTCTGTGAAATTTGTAGGAAGGAAAGTCTAGTGTTGTGCTCCAAATACCCAAGTCACGGTAAAGGACACAAAGAAATTAAAATAGTAAGTGAAAGTTCATGAGATAATGATTAACGCACAAAATAAGTGACCAAGTTAAAAATAATGATAATTCAGATTCTAGTAAATCAAGGTAAATAAGTTAGAAATCCAGTTTCTAAAGATATGATAGCCACTTAGATGGAGTATAATTAAGGAACAATCTAATCATTTCTCATGTTTCAAATGGTTAGAAAGTCACGATAAAATCTAGATTTGGGAGAATGTCGAGTGAGTCAAGATTGAAATGTAACCACATGATTTTGTAGATGACTACAACACTTGTGTATATGCTACTATCGTGGCCATGAGAGATATGACAATTAGCGTGGAATCCTTCTATCTCACTAGGGTGACCTTACTTGCTTCTTGGTCCTCTACCAATATATGATCTAATCTAAAATTTTCAAGTTCCTCGAAAGTTTCTCAATAAAATTTCTAAGATACTCCACCAACACTTTCCAATCATCTTAGGCTGTAAACTTTAATCAAAATTTAAATCTCTAGTCAATCTCGAAACAACCCTTGTATTTCACAAATCGAATAATTATTATTATTATTTTCTCCAAATCTTAAACTCAACATTTAATAAGTTTATCAGCCGAATTTCGTACTACAAAATGGAACATTTAAATAACTTTCGAATTTAATTATATTCTTCAAATGTGTATATCTAGCTTCCAATAAGTCACAACTACTCTTCAAAAGTATATATATATATACATATAATTATATACATATATATATATATATATAATATATATATATATATATATAATATATATCTATATATGCTTCCATAAGTCACAACTACTCTTCAAAAGTATATAATATATATATATATATATATATATATATATATATATATATATATATATATACATATATATATATATATATATATATATATATATCACCAAAAATTAAATATCCATAATCAAGACTTTAAACTCTAAATAACTTTATAATCATAGATCATATGACATAATTTAATTCGAAATATTTTTCTAAAATTTACCAATCATCCTCAAATTTTGGTCAATCATAAATCATGATTCCACATTTAAAATTTTAAGATCCTTTTCCAAATCAAATTTATATCATTCCAAAAGGTGTATAGCTATAACTCGATAAATCATAAATGCTTAGTGATCTTCAAAAATTAAAATGCAAATCAAATTAATTTGTTTTCTCGATCTAGCCATCCTCTTGTGTATATCATCTTATAATATTAAAATAAAATTCCAACTACCTTTTGGAAGCGGTAATATGCTGCTACCCAACTTGGGATTAACTAATCCTTAATATCTTATTTCTAGGAAAATAACTGCCTTTATAACTAAAATAAAATCTCAATGCACATTAATTGTCAATACAATCCATCTAACCATGTGTTTAACCTATGAGCATAAAATAGAGTAGTCATCTTCCTAGTTATCACTAAGCACGAAACTAAGAATTTACGGTAGAAGGAGTCGAGCAAGATGCAAACCAAGGAGTTGAACGAGAGTTCAGAATTTGAAGTCAAGAAAGGATGTCAAGTAGGTGGATGAGATTTTTAGACTCTAATCCTATATTGCAGGCCCGTTCGATATAGTCATGTAACCGAAACGGCAAAAACCTGCGTGGGCTACCACAAACATGTAACGTCCCAGTCCCAAAATACGTAGGACTAGGAATGTAGACATGCCAGCTGTATTTATACAAAGTATACTCCAATATATGGAAATCCTCGTATAAGTACTTAAGCTGTAAAATGCAGTAGAACCATACTAATCTCATCCACAACAAATATATGAATAAATGATATCATATAATCAACCATGAAATTGTCATTTGGTACATGTAGTTGGACGGAGACAAATCCACTACAAACGATGAAATGAAATACATAACAAAAGAAGGTTTTTGGCGAGTGAAGCGAAGACGGTCCAAATGCAATCATCCTCGAAGAAATAGCGATGATCACGGCTAGAGCTAGGACACCTGCGAAAGACAATAGCACACCCTAGCGAGATAACCAGGTCCTCAGAGGGACGTAACAAGACACTAATATCATGCCATTAACTGAATAGTAAGAGCTCAATAGAAAATATACATGCGTAAAGGTTCCTAACCATTCTATGTGATATATACTTTGAGAAGACAACGTTCTACGCAGTAGCTTAGGTGTTCAGCATAGATGGAGTGAGAGTGGTAGTAGGTAGCGCTCATAAGAGACACTATCGACCATGGACAGAAAGTAGCTCTCATACGAGAACTATCGGCCCCGGGGCAGTAAGTAGCGCTCATCCGAGACACTATCGGCCCAAATCTATGTGTGTACTAAACATGTAGCCCCTACGCTATTAACTGTCTCCCCCCCCCCATGATACTACACATGCGTCGCCTCCACGACACTGTTTAATCCTTAATAACTGCCAAGTCTTCTACAAAAATCTATTAGCAGTTACATCCTAACGTACGGTCTGTACGCACCGATGTACGGTCGATACGCAAGTCCGAAGCTATATGCGACTCGCAGCTCACACACAACCCGTGGCACATCGTAACAGTTTATGAGATGTCTTTAAACATAGGTGGTCCCTTAACTCTAAGTCAATTGCATAAAATATAGTAATTTGCATATATATATAATTTTGAAAAAACAACATAAAGAAAAAGCATGCATGATATTGAGCAAGAAATTAAACAGTAAAGACAAGGTGTCTTGCCTGGTGGTACGCCTGGTGTGGTGATCTGACAGGTCCCAATTAGCCCACTAGCCATGTCGATGAGTAAATGTACGAATCCACAAGAAAGGAAGCATGATTTAGTCACGATTAATGGTGAGAAGAATTTGTGTAGAAAGTTACGTGCCATATTTTTAAAAAATTTATATTACTTTAAAAACATGATTACTTGTAAAAATTCCTTTACGACAATACTTGAAATAGTTATATATAATAATTTTAGAAATTACATCTTATTAGTAAAATACTCTAAGTTGTAAAATAAGATTTAAGGCGGAAACTATATTTCATAATTTAAAATATCTATTTTAGATAAATATAAAATATATTTCTAAATCATTTAGACCCAAAAAAAATTGGTCAATTATATGTACCTATAATACCAAAAATATTACAGTGTTTCAAAAACTAAATTAAAATTTTTGCTAGAAAATAATAGTTATAATACTATATAATAATATTAAACAAAACAACAAACTAATATATGATTAATAAAATAATGACACCATTTAAATAATGATGATAATACTAATAATAATAAATAATAATAATAATAACAAACAAAATAATTGACACCATTTAAATAAGTGATAATAATACTAATAGTTATAAATGATAATAATAACAATAATAATAATAATAATAATAATAATAATAATAATAATAATAATAATAATAATAATAACAACAATAATGACAGCATTAATAATGCTATTAAAAATAATAATAATAATGATAGTAATAATAACATTATTAATAATAATGCTAATAATAATAATAATAATAATAATAAACTAATATTATATACACTGTGCTTTCCTTTTAGAAGTAAGGAAGTAAAGAAGTAGAAAGAGAGAGAGGTCGAGTGTGAGAGAGAGAGAGAAAGAGGAAGGAGCGGGAGAGAGAGATTTACCGAGGCGGAGAACTTGCCGACGGTGCGGCGCGGTGGATCGGCGCACTGGGGGCTTTCGGTCGGCGGAAGGAGACCTGCGGCTGTGGCGATGGGGTTTGGAGAGGGGCACGGCTGTCGGAGAGGAAAGGCGGGAGGAGCGCGGTGGCGATGGGGTTTTGCGACGGGAAGGAGGCGGCAGCGGTATCAGGTGGAGGTGGGTGCACGCGCCTCCGGTGCGGTGGCGTCTCAGCGTGTTCGTGGAGGCGGATGCTTTGCCGGCAAGCGGCGCTCGGGAAGCCATGCGGCGGGACATGGCGGCTGAAGGCGGAGAGAAGGGGTTGTGAAGGCGGAGTCGGCGCTCGCGTCAGGGTCGCGGCGGCCGACAACAGAGGAGGTCGCGGACAGCGGATCTTATGGTCGACATTCGTCGTGGAGTCAGGGCGCTCCCAGATCTGGCGGAGTCGAGGCTCTCGACGACTGACGGCGTTCGTCGGACGCACAACGGCGAAAGCGGCCGGTGTTGTCCCTGTGGACGGGGTCGCGGGGCACGACTGGGTACGGCGAAGGTGAGGGTTCGGTTCCCCTCTTTTCTTTCCCTATTGTGTTGTGGTTTGTGGTGTTTGGACGGCGATGACTGAAATTTTTGGGAAGACGGCGGAGATGGTTTTGTCGAGGAATAGTCGAAGTTGGCTTAGGATTCCGGTGTGGTGGCGGTGTCGATGATGGTGGTGGTGGTTGCGGTGGTGGTGTAGGTGTTGTATTTGGTTGGCGGGATGGAGTTGCTGTCTACGTGGTGGTCCGAGGAGGTGGGACGAGGAGGATGGTGAAGGTGGTTGTGGTTTTCCCTCGGGAAGGAGAGGCTAGCTGCAGGGGATATGCAGAGTGGTGGTCGGGACCGTACGGGATTGGACGGCGATGGCGGGAGAGGAGTTGTGATGACGATGGTCGGGTTTGCCCCGACGAGGTGGCTGGCCGGAATTAGCTAGGATAGGCTTAGGGATCGAAGATGGTGTCAGGATTGTCGACACGAAGGAGATGATGTATGTGTACCAAAACTAATCTATTGGAGTTGGACACCGACACGATGCACTCTGCGGTGGAAATTTGGTGTATGAATAATGAATTGGAGGAGTACCTGCCTATTTATAGAATGTTGGAATTCCCAATTAGATATGGATTAGGATTTAAATTCCCCATAATAGATAATTCAATCTATAATTTAATTCAATTCAATAAATCCAATCCAAATTAAATCCAATTTAAATCTAATTAAATTTCTAGTATAAAATTAATGAGATACATCAAATTTTAGATATTCAACTATATAAATAAATCCATAAATTTTAAATAAGATTTAAATGCCACAATAAATTCAAAATATATTTTCTAAAATACTAATAATATTAATTTCGAAAATATATTATTATTTACAAATAAACTCAATAATAATTACTAAATATATATGTATGTACAAATAATGTTTACATAAATATACTTTTCTAATATACCATTTTATAGGAAAAATAATTTATTATTATAGCTGTATAAATGAAAGGCCTTTCATAATTAAAATCATAAACTTGAAAATGATAGCTAAAAATAATTATTACATATATTATTTTGAAACCATAAAAATAGAAAAAATGTTTTTCTAAAATATGTACGCTCGTACATATTCGCACTCGTCGAGCAAAACAAAAAATAAAATTTCGTGCACGACGTACAATACGACTACACGACGTACAATACAAAATTTTTAAATCAGTACCAAAATCGACAAAAATATAGTAGAAATTTAGGGGTTTTACAGCCAAGTGATCAACCTCGAAGCTGAAGACAATGTCGTATCTTCTAACATGATCTCTCTTCAATTTGGTGACTTTCGTCCCACAGAAGTCCCAGATGGCGTAGTCCCGATCCCCAAGGCAATAACAGAAGTCGTCAACCTGCCGCCAGCTCGCAACTCAACCTTGGTGCTACTCATAACTGAACATGGTGAGATCATGTGGGTCCATTCGGACCTTGTGCAAGAAATGGTGCAGGGGGTAGTATCTCCCAAAGTAAAGAGGGGCAAGAAATATAAATCGTGTTATATGGTGTCTTCTCCCATTTACGAAGTTCTGTCTGGCAAGACGCGATCTGGGAATACTTACCTACGAATTTATGATCCTATACAAGAAAAAGTAGTACCTTCTCAAGCTTCTGCTGTCCCCATAAGTTCAGAAGCCGGTCCGTCTAAGCCTTCAACTACCAACAAAGCCAAGCAGAAGGAGACGCGATTTGACAAGTCTCTGAAGGCGCCAACTCCCGAAGGCATGGATCGGCCTTACAACTTTGACATAATGGCATAGCTGGCCAATACACCTGCCATGCTGTCTCTGTTCGATCTATTATGACTCTCCAAAGAAACGCAAAAGGCCTTAAGTGAGGCATTACTACATACCGACTCTTATCTCGCTGAAGTCAAAGCTTCCGCCGAAGACCCTGCCTCCTGTCCTCACTACCACAGTACTATGGAAGTGGTGCCCAACATCTCCTTTTCACAGAAGGACATGCTACTCAAAAATAATTATCGTGATAGACCTCTGTACTATACAGGGTATATCGAGACAATTAAGGTGGATCGGATACACATCGATCCAGGCTCCTCCCTCAGCATCACTCCTAGAAGTTTTACTCAAATTCTAGGAATCCCTCTGCACAAGCTATTTATAAACAATACAACTATCATGGCTTTCAATGCTGGAAGAAGCCACCCGCTGGGCAAGATCCGTCTCAAGTGCCAGATTGCTGATCTTCGAACGGAGGTTTCTTGCTATGTAATCGACGCTAATGAATCCTACAACATCTTGTTGGGACGTCCGTTGATACACGAGAACATGATCGTTCCTTCCACACTTTACCAGTGCTTCAAGTACGTCAACAGCGATGGCGTCGTGAAGACGGAGTTTGTTGATGTCGATCCTTTTAAGGGCATTGAAGCCCACTATGGAGATTTGGTACTTTACCAATCTCAGCCCTCCAAGGATGACGACAACGAAGCTGACGATAAAGTTGAAGTGAGTTCATCCTCCAGTGATGGTCCCATGATTATCCGAGTCAAAGGACGTACTACCCCAAAAAGTACTCCAAAACCTCTCACAATCTGGATGAAAAAGAAGAACCCTGATAAGGTCAAACCATTGACCATCACTCTCCGCAAGACACCTCGGGTAGAACCTGCTGAAGTTCGTCCTCCCAATCTTGAAGAGTTACCCTATGTGGTGAACTTGGCCAAGACTGTAGCTCCTCTTCCAGATAATGATCCTCTCAATGAGTATATCAATACTCATAATAGTGTATCTTCAGTTGATGATGTTATCCCTGAAGAAGAACTTGCGTATTTTCTAAGTAAAGGTTCATCTTTGAATTACTCCGATGTCTATCAATCTGTAAACCACTATATCGATACGATATACGCTCTAGAGAATGGCATAGGACCACACCTCTGTATGCCGGTCACGGTACCTCATCTGCGGGAAAAAGTCTGGCCAGAAGATATCCACTACTTCATCGTTCCAGCTAGAAAGAAGGGTGAAGAACTTATTATCTTCGGCTGGTGAAAGAAAGTTCGTTCTGGACTCTACTTCGCCTAATCACAACACCGAAGCTGACTATGACTCTGGAAAAATGTAACTTTTTTGATATAGTTGGCAGGCCAAGAATATCATCCAGAACATGGGATATGATATTAAAAGTGACCAGAGGCTAAACTACGGTCGGAGACGACGGTTGTCAATACGTCACTTTGCTCCTCCTGGCAAATTCGAGAACTATTGTCAACAAAATGGTGTTGGTTTGGGTTATGTCACTCCTCCAACAACTCCTGTAAGATCAGATGTTGAAGCAGATCGTTGTTCTCATTTTTTGATTTCTGTCTCTGGGATTCAGACTCTGGCATTGGAGACATGTTCAAAGCAACTTTGTTCGTCAATATGGTGTCAGTTGACCAAATTACAGACGATGTCCAATCGATCGAGCTTGAACAATGGGCTCAAAAGATGGATACTAGTTGGAAGTTACATTTCGAACAACGTGAACCACCTACTGAACGTAAAGTCATCCAAGTCAATTTAGGAGATAAATTATCTCTTAAACCAATTTTCATCAGCAAAAGTCTATCTGACGATGAATGACAATCTATTATAGCTTATAAGAGAATACATTGACATCTTTTCATGGAGCTATGAGGACATGCCAGGCTTGGAACCTAAAGTTGATATGCACCGCCTAAATATTTCGTCTAAAGCTAAGCCAGTGAAGCAGCAACAACGATAATTCCGACCATATATCATAGAGGCCATCGAGAATGAAGTCAAGAAGCTTATTGCAAGTGGATTCATTCAAGAAGAACAATACCCTGACTGGGTCACTAACATCATGTCAGTCATGAAAAAGAACGGTAAAGTTCGAGTCTGTATCGATTAACGTGATTTGAACTCTACATGCCCGAAAGATGAGTTCCCTCTACCGATCACCGACATAATAATCGATATACTTGCGGCTTTGAGCGGTTGTCCTTCATGGATGGGTTCTCAGGCTACAACCAGATCAAGATATTCTCCAACAATAAGAAGCACATATCTTTTCGAACACCGTTGGAGGTATACTGCTATACAGTGATGCCCTTTGGATTGAAAAATGTAGGGGTGATATACCAGCGAGATATGAACACAATTTTTTGTGATCATTTGCGCAAAACAGTGGACGCAGTTAAAAGTCATCTCAAGGGCAACCACCTCCAAGACTTGAGAACGGTGTTCGAACTAATGCGTGCACTCCAACTCAAGATAAATCCAACCAAGTCTTTTTTGGGAGTCTCCAGCGACAAGTTTCTTTGTTTTGTCATCACTTCAAAGGATATACATCTTGACCCGAAGAAAGTAAAAGCTATCCTCGATATGCATCCCCCAAGAAACCTCAAAGAGCTATACGGACTTCAAGGAAGGCTAGCCTACATCAGACGATTCATTTTAAACCTTTCTGGAAGGTGTCAACCATTTACTCAGCTCATGAAGAAAGGCGTATCTTTCGTCTGGACTGAACAATGTCAACGCGTATTTGACGATATCAAGAAGTATCTCACAAGCCCTCCAGTATTGGTGGCTCCAATAATGGGGAAGCCCTTCTTACTATATTTCTGCGCTATGAACCATTCCCTTGGCGCCCTATTAGCTCAGAAGAATGAAGGCGACCATGAACAGGCAATCTACTACCTCAGCCGCACAATGGTGGGTGCCAAGCATAGATACACATATGTGGAAAAGGAATGCCTTGTACTGGTATTTGCTATCCAGAAGACCCGCTACTATGTGTCTAGACAGACTATCCATATCATATCTAAAGTCAATCCTTTCAGAATACGCATGACTAAACCGGGTTCTCCCAATTCCCGTTTAGCTACATGGGTAATACTGTTGACTCCATATGATATGTTGTTCGTTCCTCAGAAGGCAGTAAAAGGTAAAATGTTAGCTAATTTCCTAGCAGCTCATCCAGTGCCAGAATCCCCCAAACTCTACGATGAAATTCTCGATGAAGTAGTGGAGTCTAACACCGCAACTGAAGAAATCTCTATTTGGTGAATATTCTTTGACGGTGCATCAAGAATAGGACCAAAAAGAAATATCGTGGCCGGAGTAGGCGTCATGCTTGTGTCACCCGACCATCTGGTTATACATCGTGCATATTCTTTCATAGAATCATGCACCAACAACGTGGCCGAATATGATGCCCTATTAATCAGCCTGCAACTGACAAAACAACTGGAAGTTGACTATCTAGAAGCTTACAACAATTCCAAGCTAATAGTTAGTCAGGTCCGAGGGGATTATGAAGTTCGTCACGAAGATCTCATCCCCTATAACAAAGCGACCATCGAGTTAGCATCTACTTTTGTTGGATTCTTCATCGAGCACGTGTCTCGACTACAGAATATAGAAGCAGACGCTTTAGCCGGTCTCGCCGCTTCCCTGACCGTTTCTACCAATACTCAGCAGTCAGTCACAGTGTCTGGTCGAGAACTATTCTATGTAAAGATGATTTACATATTCATCACAGTTACACAACGAAAACAAATATCGACGTTAAAGACTGGAGATTTCCTGTCATAGACTACGCCATCTATAGAATCCTCCCTGAGGACCCAAAAGAAGCAGAGTCTATCCAAAGGCAATCCCTCAGATTTTACTACGATACAGCTACCCAGATGTTGTACCGACGCTCTTACGATGGACAACTATTATGATGTTTATCAGACACAGAAGCCAAACACGCACTCCGTGAGGCTCACGACGGAGTTTGTGGTACACATCAACCAGGCCCTAAATTACAAGATCGCCTCAGACGAATGGGTTATTATTGGCCCACGATGATAGCAGATGCTGTTGAATATGCAAAGAAGTGTAGGGCTTGTCAGTTCCACACTGACTTCATTCACCAACCTTCGGAGTTTCTACACCCGACGGCAGCATCTTGGCCTTTTGAAGCCTGGGGTATGGATGTCATAGGCCCAATCAGCCTGCCATCTTTCAGAGAACATCGGTTCATCCTAGCTATAACCGATTAATTTTCCAAATGGACGGAAGCTATATCGCTCACCGAAGTGAAGACGTCGAACGTGATCAGTTTCATCAAATATCACGTTATCTATCGCTTTGACCTACCTCGCAGGATCATCCATGATAATGGTCCATAATTCGCAAGCCATCCATTCTATCGGTTCTGCGATAGGAATCAAATCTAGAATATAGCCTCTACTGCCTACAATAAAACTATTATTAAACTTCTCAAGAAGTTTGTGTCTTCAAACAAGAGCGATTGGAATGAGAAGCTCGGCGAATGTCTCTGGGACTATCGTACAACGGTCCGAACTCCAACAGGCAGTACAACATTCTCTCTGGTTTATGGGAGTGAAGTAGTTCTTTTGATATATACTGCAATGTTTATGTGATTCAAAAAATTATCTAACTATTATCCGTATTTCAAGAGTCTTGAATACGCCATGGATAATGGGTCCTCTAAAAAGATTTTCCAGTAGAATCATTTCCATTTTTGACTCTGCCCAAACTCGGTTTGACGAAAATAAGTCACGTCCCTATTACCTCTAAATAGCACTTCGATAATTATTTCTCCAGTGGAATGATTAAGAAACATTTTGCTACATCCATATAACCTCTGAACAAAGCATTCATTAAGGATAATCACGTCCATATTACCTCTGAATTTTTCATGCCTACCTAATGTTATATATCTTTTCACGTCCATATTAGCTCTGGTCAGATATAGAACATCCTCTGGTATTACGTCCATATTACCTCTATTAGCAGCTCCTTTCAACTTATTATCTATATTCAAAAACCTGAATATAAAACGGATAATAGGTCTACATCAAATTTCCCAGCAGAATCCTACCAGAAATATCCTTACTACGACCATATTACCTCTAGCCTGGATATTTCATAAAACTTCATTCTTGAAAGCCAAAAAGATTCTTTATTCTTTATTTAAAACGTCTATCAAAAGACGAAAAAAAAGATACAAGAGTCTTGACGGCTAAAAGAAACAGTTATAAAACGAAAGGCATAAGGGATACATAATCAATTAATGCTATCCCTCAGAGCCTTAATCTCAGCCTGAGATTTGACAGTGGTGCAACAATGTGCTTCTTTCTGCCGAGCAGCTTCATCCTCGAAATGAATCAGTTTCAGATGCTCCTCTTCCAACTTCACCAGCTGAGCTTTCAGTTGATCTGAAGTTATGGCAGTCGCAGCAGCATGAACCACGTAGTCTTCCTGCTCAGATGCAGCTGTTCGCAAGTCAGCCTCGAGCTGAGCAATCTCTTCATGAAGCTGCACAATAAGGTTGTACTTTTTAGCAATCTGGATGGCCATCTTATTCTTTGAGGCAATACGAGCTCTACTGGCAGTATTAAACTGTTTATATTGATCAGCCAGCTCGCTGATCTCTTTAGCTAGAGCCTCTTTCTTCGCCTGGAAAGTAGCTTTCTTCTCTTCAATAGCCGCAATCAGAGCCACGTCCATCTCAAGAAATGATGATGTTGGGCTTCGCTGACTGACCACTCGGAATTTGGCCACTTGATTTTCCAGGTCAGCTATGACCGTCCTTAAAGCATTAGCTCACTCTTCATAGCCAGCAATGCTTTCAAGAGCTATCACCTGGCATTCAGCAATAGCCTTCATAGGCTCGAAGGCGGCATTTTGGTTCAAAACTCCAAAGAGTTTTACTTTTAAAATGGAGTAGAAAGCTCTTATGACTTCTTGAGCCAGCTCATCATCTTCAGAAGAGGTCATTAGAGATAAAGCTTGATGAGGATCTTCTATCCCAGGAAGAGCTACTTGAAAGGAAGCTGAACCTGACAAATAAAGCAATACACATTGTAGAAGCATGGAATTTTAGGACCAGAAATCCTATGTGCCAAATATTACATGTGCCAGGGAGCTCAGAGGAAGTACTTAGCACAGCAAAGCAAAAGTATAGACATTAAAAGAGGATTTTTATTTCATATAAAAGTCTATTACATGCCTAAAAAAGAGCTATACAAAGGAGAATTTCTACAAAGAGAAGACCCTAAGTCTACAGCTAGGCGCAGCAACCACCATGCGCTCTCAAACAGGCGTATCTCGCCATGCGCTCTCAGCCAGGCGCATCCCTTCAGCAGCTCAGTTATGTGCATATTCAGTTATGTGCATCCCTTCAGCAGCTCAGTTATGTGCCGCCCTTCAGTGTCCCAGTCAGGCGCATCATGAAGTCTCAGCATATGCGCCATCAAATGCTTCGACTAATGAAGCATTTATTGAGCAGAACGAGGGTGGACAATCAACCCTCTAGCTGGAGGAAGAGCTCCCCAAACTAAGGAAGAGGAGAGCACCGCAATCGACCCGCGGCTAAAGGATCAGCTTTCAACCCAACCAGAATGGGTAACACCCACTCTAGCAGGAGGAGGAGCTCTCCCAAAGCCCAAGGAAGATGATCGGGGCACCGTAATTCCGATCTGCGGCTCTTCCGGTATAAAGGATGTTTGCCATTAAAATTCTTTTATTGCAAATTTCAATACAAACAGAACAGTGTTACAATGTAGGACTTAGATGTAGTCCTAGGAGTATACTTTTGTTTATCTGGGTCCCTTGTGCCGATGGAGTGAGTGGTAATGCGTTGACTTCATTGACGATCTGACGACGGTTCTCTGAAGACTTAGATTGCTCTGGGTGCTGGAGCTTGCTGAGAGAAGAAAGACATTGAGTGTCTGTATCTGTCTCTCTGGTGGTATATTCGTTCGTCGTATGTTCTGTCCGTGTGTGAGAAGGAAATGATCCCTCTATTTATAGTTTTGCAGGCTAGCTACTCATACGCGTATGTAGGATGCGCACGTACGCGGGGACACCACATATTGATTGCTGATGGAGGCGCGTGAATGATGCACCCTGATTAAGGGGTTGACTTCTTCATGTTGCTGTTGTGAACCGGGATGTAGCAGAGAAGAAGATCTTTCTGTTGCTGAGATCTTGCGTGAGTTGAGTCAAAGGACACGTGCCGTCGACCCATGGCTCGGAGATCTCGGATTTGATGGGAGAATGATCTGGTAGGATACGCCTAGGATTGGACACATGAGGAGACTTTGGATCGTAACCTTTAGGAGTCACGAACCATTCTGGGTGTATGGCTTTTGAGACGCATGCGAGGCTTTAATGGTGACTTTCCTTCTGTCTTTAGGGATCAGTGAAAAGTCTGGAGCGCATGGCTTTTGAGGTACATGCAGATTTGGGCGCATGGCTGCAGAGGCGCATGCGAGTGGTTGGGTAGCCACGTGGCAGTAGTCGTCGGAGGGAAGTAATGATGATGCTGATGCTGGTGACGCTTCGTCTTCTGAAAAAGCTGTCAACTGTTCAGACTTCGGGAGTCGTGCTGCCAACTCTGTCAGTTTGGTATTTAATGTTGTCGATATTCGATGGACAACTGAGTGGGTGCATCGATCGGCATTCCACTAGGCGTATGGGGACGCATAGGGGCTCATCCCCTGTGATGCGCTTGGTGCTGAAGGGGGCGTCTGTGTGATGCGCTTGATGTTGAAGGGCTCATCTGTGTGATACATGGTCTAGTCGGCGCATCTGCTTCGTGACACATCTTTAATGGTACGACTGTTACGATCTTCGAGTGCTTTAAATAGCTGTTTTGACTTAGCTGAATTCGAAGCGTCCGGTTCATCTATTTAATGCAAATTCATTGCATGGAATTTGGAGAGCCATCCACTTGGCGCATGGGTTTGATTTGCTCGACCTATAAATAGTGGCATGGAGAGAGTTTGTTTCTCGTTCTCTCACGTTATTCCAACATGAACTTGTTTACTCGAATGCATTCTGTTGATGAGATGCTTTCGAGGGTGAAGATGCGACGCCATGTCTTCATT
Source organism: Iris pallida (assembly GCA_029216955.1). Lineage (NCBI taxonomy): Eukaryota > Viridiplantae > Streptophyta > Magnoliopsida > Asparagales > Iridaceae > Iris > Iris pallida. The sequence goes on along the minus strand of JANAVB010010193.1, from coordinate 1,460,486 downwards.
GATGCACTTGAAGGTGACTGTTACATCCAAAAGTCAGAGTCAAGGGCTTCCGAGGCAGGCGGAAGGTGCCTGTTGCATCCAAAGATAGGGATGCTCGAGCCTCGTCTTTGTTGTGCAGGAAGAACCGCAGATCGAAATGACGGTGTTGCGGCTTTGGGGGCTCTTTCTTCCTTCAAAGTGGGCGTTGCCCACTCTGGTTGTGTTGAAAGCTGCTCCTTTAGCCGCAGTTTCGATTACGGTCTTCTTTGGCCTTTGGAGGCTCTTTCGAAGCCTCCCCTGGCCACAGGTTGGCTTGCGGTGCTCTTCTCTTCCTCGGCTAGAGGGTTGATTGCCACCCTCGTTCTGTTCAATAAATGCTTCATTAGTCAAAGCATTTCGACGGCGGTGAGCCTGGCTGGAAGAGCGGCACATAACTGGGCTACTGAAGGGATACACATAACTGGAATGCATATAACTGAGCTGCTGAAGGAATGCACATAACTGGGATGCACATAACTGAGCTGCTGAAAAGGATGCGTCCTACTGAGGGCGCATGGTGGGATGCACCTGACTGAGGGCGCATGGTGATTGCTGTGCCTATTTGAGGGCGCATGATGGCTGCTGGCTGTAGACTTAGGATCTTTTTTTTGTAGAAATTCTCCTTTGTATGATCTTTTCTTAGACATGTAATAGACTTTTATATGTAATAAAAAGTCTTCTTTCAATGCCTATTTTTGCTGTTTGTGAAGTACTTTGTCCAAGCTCTGGCGCATGTAGTCTGGCGCATGGGCTTTCTGGTTCTAAAATTTCATTCTTCTACAAGACCCCCTTCAAAGTTTTCAAAACTTTTGGATAAGTTTTGGAATACTTTGAATAAGAAGCATGGTGGTAGAGGCGCATGACTGTCGGGGTACATAGATACTTCGCGCATCAGTGATGGGGCGCATGCTTCGCTCAGTTAATGCAAATGATAACGCCTCGACAACCGAAAAAGATTAATGATGATCTTTTTTGGTTTTATTTGCGGTTATCTCTTCACAGAACCCGAGGCGACGACTGAGGTCACTCTTCATCGGTTTACGCGTGCGACCAAGCCCTATAAATAGGCGAGAGATAGAGAGAGAGAGTTCTTCTTCTCCTTGCTTTTGCTTTTTAGAGTTCTTCCTAACCCTAACTTTTCTTCTTTCAAAGAATGGCTCCCAAGACTCCTCGCGGCGGTGCTGGCACGGGAAAGGGCAAAGAAAAGGAGCCTGTAAAAGCTGCCGCGGCTGACGTTCCCCGTCGGCTTGTCGAAGTTCGGCCGAAAGTGGTTGGTGAGTTTTATTTTACGTACACCAACGCACATAGACCTTGAGTCTTTGATGATGTGTCAAGGTTTTTACCGCCGACGCACATGGGTTTAGGCCCTGAAGATGTGCCGAGGCTCTACCGCTGACGCGCATGGGTTTACACCCTGATGATGTGCCGAAGCTCCACTGCTGATGTGCATGGGTTTTCATCCTGATGATGCGCCGAAGCTCCACTGCTGATGCACGTGGGTTTACACCCTTATGATACGCCGAAGCTTTTTTTTCAGACGTGCTATGCACTTTTGATGAGACTCAGATTCTTTTGTTGTTTCTAACATTTTTGAATCTTTGCTAGTATCGATGACTATCCCACTCTTAAATAAAGTGCTTCTGGACGTTGCCCTCTGCCAGATGGGAGTAGATTATGACGAGGAAGTGATAAACCCTGCTCAAGCTGCTATTATGCTGGATCAGCATCCCGAAAGAATGACTCAAATTCGGGAGCAACAGTATGGGTTCCTCAAACGGATGATGGAGCGTGGTATTTTGAAATCTGCCACATCTGATAAAGTGACCTTCTTGAAGCCCGAGTTCCTGTTTGGGTACCGTCTTACCTCTACTGAAGCAAAGGTGTTGAAGGTCAAGGAAGACTGGTTCTTTACAGTAAGGGGAGTGCACATGACCGTTAAGCAGCTCGAACGCCAATGGCCTCTGACGGCCTTCTGTCGTTTGCTTCTAAGAGGAAGATGTCTTGGGATCTAACCCCATCTCAGGGGGGAGCGGTGGCAGGCATCCTAAAGATCGACTCTTCCTCAGATCAAAGGGATACTTTGACCGCCGTACGGGCTGGGCCTTCTTTCACCTGGCGGACTCTACGCCCAGGGAGCATTTATAGTGACGTTCCCGTCAACACATTTGTCTTTAGCACTTTGACTTTTGCCAATCGTATGCTGTTGATGGAGCGATCGTACCCGAAAGGTGAATTTCGGATAGAGGGTTGGTGTCATTATGTTGTCAAATGGGACAAGCTGACACTCTGGATGCTGTCACGGTTTCAAATCGAACTCCAAAAGATGGGGCTGACTGCCGCAATCCGTGCTACTCAGGCAGGTGTTGACATCAACTGGCATATCTTTCTTGCGCTCCTGGAGATGTTTGATACCCATACCGGGACCTTCTTCACTCCAGTGGGGGAGCTAGGCCTTGCACTTCATGAAATACATGAGGTATCAAAGCTCCATTGGGGATCAGAACCCTACGAGGAGTACTTCCCGATGAACGAGGAGTTCCAAGTCCTGGGGGACAAAGCTGAAGAAATGATGGCCGTCTTCAAGGAAGTGGCGATTCATCATTACTATATGCAGAAGAGGGATAAGAGCGGATCGCAGCCTCATGTGACCGCTTGGAGGGATTACGTCTTCAAGCAAGCCAAGGAGGATCCCTCTCAATTTACCACTCCGCCAGCGCTTTTCCGTAGCAAAGTGCTTTCCAAAATGAGCAGGTTAGGTGAGAAGAATCACCAAGAGAACGAGGACCAGCAATCGGATGAACGCTCCTCCAGTTGTTTCTGGCATCTAATTCATCGAATGTCGTCGAAAGCAGTATTAGCTGCATATCTGATGGTTTGGCTTCGAGATTACATTTTCTCGGGCGGGTCAGGCTCCGTAGAGAGGGTAACCCGGAACTTAATCCTGCCAGTAGTGAAGTTGGTTTTCGGCCGGCGTTTGGCTCTTCTTCCCGCGATGGTGTGTAACCTGCTACGAGGTTTACGAGAGTCTACGGAAAACGTGGTTTATGATCGCGGTAGGAATAACAACTTCCCACGTGCCGAACTGCTATTTCACTATCTAATGGGGTGGTTGATTTTACACCATCCAAATATAATGAGTTCGGGTTCGAAAGAAGACCATAGGGCAGGAGATGCATTCCTTCGTCGTTTCCACCAGAGGAGCTGGTTATATTATGGTGTCCCTATTTGCAGGAAGGTTTTGTCTCGCCTTCAGGGGTGGGAGATCACCAAAGTAGGACCTGTCCTCTCGGGTTTTGAGGCCGATGAGGATTTGACGGATTCGGGTGAAGACGCCATCACTCTGCCTCCATGGGGATTTCGCTGGTTGTAAAGTATTCGGCCATCCCATCTGGTATACCAGAACAGGAATCAGTGCTATCTGGAACCGTATTTACCGAGCCGCTTTGCACGGCAATTTGGTTATGCGCAGCTGATGTTGGAACCCAGTATCACCCTGGGATATACTGGAAGTTTGTTGGATGGTGCACGAGCTTGGCATTACTATAATGCTGGATGTACCGAAGCTCGCTTTACGCTGCCCGTCCAGAAGGTGACCGGTCATGTATCGGCTAGGGCTCGATCGCACCGTCCACCAGAGGTGGGTCATCAAGGTGCCCCTGCTGCATCGCCAGGGGGTCAGGCCGAACCTTCGGTTGATCAACCGAAACGACGTACGGGTACAGAGGTTGGCTCTTCTGCATCAAAGAGGCAGAAGAAGACATCGTCACCGACTGTGTCGTCAGACTCGGCATCTGCAGAGGTAAGGATGTCCCACATAATCTGGTTTAGATTCAACATTTCATGTAACCAATGCTTCCTTTTTGTAGGAGCCGCAAAAAAGAGGCCCCGTACTCCAAAATCTGGTGGGAGCAGGTCAAAGGAGATGGCAGGCTCTTCTGAAGTGCACATCCCGCCGATTATGATGTCTCCCATGGAGGAGAATCCAGAGGATGTTGTTGTCGTGGAGATTCCAGCATCCCCAGATTATGTCAGAAGGGAAACTGAGGATTCAACAGCTTCCGAGATGATAAAGGCCGCAGCGGGGGCCTTGGATGCCGAGGGTCCAGCAGACACGAGGCTTCCTGGTGATGAAGTGGGGTGGAGTTTATCGTCTTCAGATGACGTTGCTCCAGGGTTGTGAGAGCCTGTTGCGGGGGCAACAGATATGGTTGGAACAGAGGAGAGGGTTGATTCCCCTCCTTATCATGATGAGGGGAGGTCGGCTATAACATTGCCGATCCCTACCCCGGACTCAGCAGCGGAAGCTGAGGTGGCTACCGATCAGGAGGTAGCGACAGATCCTGTCCCTGTAGAGGGATTTGATGAAAAGGCTGAGACTCATCTGCCGGTCCTGACTCTTGGGGCGGGTCAGGAGACAAGTGTTGATCTCCCCGTTCTGCCAGGGGAGGTACTGGCTGCTGATAACACGTTAGGGGCTGAAGAGGTGGCCACTGACGTCGGGGGTTCTTCCGAGTTTGGTAAGGGTAAGGGTTTGATGGAACCCTCTGTTGCTCCTTCCACTTGGGGTACTATCTCGACGCCTGTTTCGGCTTCTTCTGTTCCCTTGGCTCCTCGGACTAGTAGTCAAGCCCTATTGATGAAGAGCTTGTTGATGGCGAGGTTCCAGCCTCACAGGTTGAGGTCGACGGGTCTTCTTCCTGTCCGCTAACTAGAGCAGCTCCTCCGACTCCTGCCATGACGCCGCAGGTGCTGGTGGATGCAGATGAATATGTGAAATTCATCGTCGAGGCAATGTATAAAATGCTGCAGAGGGGGGTATCGACAGTGATGGACGCCAACGGGAGCTTTGTGACGGCAAGAACTCTGGCACTGCCTCATATCAACCTGATCCGTCTTCACTAGGGCCACGATCATATGGCCGTCATTATGGAAGCCTCGGTGGCTGAGTTGGACCAGCGGCTTTCCGAATTAAAGCGTATCCAATGAAATGACCTCTCCGTCCTGATAGATGCGGAGAAGGAGAAGCTGATCGCCGAGATTGAGTCTTCTTACCAGGCCACTGTGAGTGTCTGGGAACGTGAAGTGGCTGAGACTGAAGCTGCAGTGGAGCGGTTGTCTCAGTCTACGCGGGAGACAGTGGGGGCGCGGGCTGCGTTGGACGCTAATATCATGGAGATTGACGCCCAGATCCGCCACCTTGAGGACCAGCGAGCCTGACTCCTATTAGACGCCGAACGTGTCCAGGCTAAACACGTAGCATTCAAGAAGGAGGAAGCAACTTTCACTCACCGGGCTCTTACCCTGGCTCAGCAGCGGCAACAGCTGGATGAGAAGCATGAGAACAATACTTCTCCTGAGGCTATTGAAGCGATGCGTCAAGAAACTGAACGTCGAGTCCTGGCGACTGTGGAGACTCGAGCGGCAGACTTGAGGCGTCGGATTGAAGACCTTTCAGCCAACCCTGGAGATGTTTAGGGATTGTCTCTTCTTTTTGTATTTTTACAACTCTTGCTGGGGATGTAAACTTTTGCTCTCTATTTAAAAATAAAGAATATAAAGTTTTTTTTTGTGGTGTGTTCATTTTTGCGGCCATGAACTTGATGATTTGTGTGGACCTATTATCTTTTGTGCACCTTGGTTTTTTAGGTACAGATAATAAGTTTGAGAGAACCCTCATGTTTGCTCAGAGGTAATGTAGACATGGCAAATATGGGATTCAAGTGGTGGAATCTTCCTACTCAGAGGTGTTATGGACGTGGTAGGAATGATCCTGGGGGATACGCGGAACTACTCAGAGGTAATGTGGACGTGGAAGTTCTGCGATCAGTGTATGACAATGCAAGGGTTGTCTGACAGGATGTTTACTCAGAGGTAATATGGACGTGGTAAACATGGTGGGTAGCGTAGTCTTATGGGATGTAAGATTCCACTTTGTAGGGTGTAGGGGGACAACTCAGAGGCGATGTGGACGTAGTTGTCCTTCTACTGTAGGATGCTACGGATCAACTGGGTTCCGGAAGCGTATGATTTTGTGAAAGGGAATTGTCTGTGAGTCCTGATGATTGGGTCCACAGATCCCTGGGTGGAAGCACATGTCTGAAAGATGTCAAGAGTAGTACTTCTTTAGGAACTTGCCGTTGATGGACATCATGAACAAGTCCCCATTGGATTTGGCGAGGCGGTAAGCACCGTTTGAGTATACCGTCTCTATGATGAAAGGTCCTTCCCATTTGGGCTCGAACTTTTCTGGTGTCTTGTGAGTCAACACCATCGGTCTCCTGACTGCCAGAACCAGGTGCCAACTTGGAAAGTCCTCTGCTTGACCTTCTTGTTGAAAGCCTATGATATACGGGCTTGGTAGAGTTCAATGCGTTGTTGAGCTAGGAGACACTTTTCGTCAAGTGCCTCCAGTTTCCGCAGACGACGACGTTGATTGTCCTCTTCTGTGAGTTGGTTTGTGATTGCTACGCGGAGTGAGGGTATCTGGATCTCGAGAGGCAGTACCGCTTCGCTCCCGTAGACCAAAGAGAATGGTGTGTTACCTGTCGGGGTCCGTACCGTTGTACGGTAGGCCCAAAGGCATTCGTCGAGCTTTTCGTCCCAGTCGCGTTTGTTAGATGACACGACCTTTTTGAGTAGCCTGATGATAGTTTTGTTGAACGCCTCGGCCAATCCGTTTGCTGCAGGATTGTAGGCGGTTGATGCTACGTTTTGAATGTGATTCTTATCACAGAATCTGCTGAAAACATGGCTAATGAACTGAGGACCATTGTCGTGGATGATCCTCCGAGGTACTCCAAAACGGTAGATGACGTGGTGCTTGATAAAACTGATCACCCTGGAGCTTTTCACTCCTGCCAGCGGAACTGCTTCTGCCCATTTGGAGAAGTAGTCGGTAATTGCTAGGATGAAGCGGTGTCCTCTCAATAAAGGAGGGGTGATCGGTCCCACAATGTCCATGCCCCAAGCTTTGAAGGGCCAGGAGACGACTGTAGGATGTAGTAGTTCTGACGGTGTATGGATGAAGTCTGCGTGAAGTTGGCACGCATGACACTTCTTAGCATATTCAACAGCGTCAGCGGCCATGGTTGGCCAGTAGTAGCCCATGCGTCGTAATCGGTCTTACAACTTAGGGCCAGGTTGATGGGCCCTGCAGGTTCCATCGTGAGCCTCTCGAAGGCCTTCGGCTGCTTCATCGTTGGACAAACATCAAAGGAGAAGTCCATCATAGCAGCGTCGGTACAGCATTTTAGTAGCCGTATCATAGTAGAATCGAAGAGAGCGTCTCCTGACTGAGACGACTTCTTTCGGTTCCTCTGGAAGAATTTCGTAGACAGCGAAGTCGATGAACGGGAATCTCCAGTCTCGGACATTAACACCAGCACTCGTTGACATGGCATGGGCCACTTGTGAGCACATATTATTTTTAGGGCAGACCAGGCCTCGACCCACTACCGTGACGTAGTATTGAGTTCCGAGGGGTGCCGCTAATGAGGCTGCGAGGCCGGCCAGAGCATCAGCCTCTAGATTTTGTAGACGAGGTACGTGCTGGACGAAAAACCCGATAAAGGTTGAAATGATGTTCAATGCAACTTCATGGTAAGGGATCAGATCTTCGTGGCGAACCTCGTATTACCCTCTGATCTGGTTTACGACGAGTTTTGAGTCGTCGTAGGCTTCCAGATGATTCACCCCCAGCTGTTGTGCCAGCTAGAGTGCCATAATGAGCGCGTTGTACTCAGCAACATTGTTGGAGCACGGCTTTGAAAGGGAGTAAGCACGCTGGATGACCAGCTGATCGGGAAAGACTAATACCATCCCACTCCTGCGACGATTTGGCCTTTGGGGCCTGTTCTTGAAGCGCCATCGAAAAACATCCGCCAGACGGGGCCTTCTTCGGTGACGTTTGATTCTTGGACCTCATCCGGGATGTCTTTATAGAGTCTTGAGGACTCTGGGATGGGGTGTACAGCTAAAAAGTCGGCCAGAGCTTGACCCTTAACAGCTTTTTGCGGAACGAACACCATGTTGTATGGTTTAAGCAAGATCGCCCATGTGGCTAGCCGGGAGTTTAATGATCCTGGCTTCGTCATGAGGACCCTGAGCGGATTGACTCGGGAAACGACATGAATTGTCTGCCCCGAGACATAATGTCGAGTCTTTTGGATGGCAAATACCAAAGCTAAGCACTCCTTTTCAATGGGGTTATACCGGTGTTCGGCCCCGATCAGAGTTCGACTGAGGTAGTAGATTGCTTGCTCATAGCCTGTGTCGCTGTTCTGAGCTAGCAGGGCACCGAGGGAATGATATATGGCATGGACGTAGAGGAGGAATGGTTTGCCGGCGACTGGTGCCACCAGGACTGGCGGGCTCGTCAAGTAAGCTTTGATGTCATCGAAAGCTTTTTGGCATTCCTCTGTCCAGACGTAAGAGACTCCCTTCTTCATGAGCTGAGTGAAGGGTCGACATTTGCCGGAAAGGTTTGCTATGAACCTCCGGATGTATGCCAGACGCCCCTGTAGGCCTCGAAGTTCTCGAAGGTTCTTTGGAGGGTCTATATCAAGGATGGCTTTGGTCTTCTCGGGATCGACATGAATGCCTTTCGCCGTGATGATGAAGCCCAAGAACTTTTCGCTAGAAACCCCTAGGAAGGATTTAGCGGGGTTCATCTTGAGTTGATGCGCCCGCATGAGATCGAAGACTGTCTTGAGGTCTTGCTGGTGATCTCCTTTGAGACGGCTCTTGACTGCGATGTCGTCGACATAGCATTTGACTGTCTTGCGAAGGTGTTGACGAAAAATGGTGCTCATTGCTCGTTGGTATGTCGCACCAGCGTTCTTCAAACCGAAGGGCATCACTGTGTAGCAGAAAATGCCCTTTGGAGTCCTGAATGACGTGTGTTTTGCGTCATCAGGGAACATCTTGATCTGTTTGTAGCCCGAATACCCATCTATGAAAGACATGCGCTCGAAGCCACATGTGTTGTCGATCATCACGTCGGAGATTGGAAGCAGGAATTCGTCCTTTGGGCAAGCAGAGTTGAGGTCCCTGAAGTCGATACAAACTCGTATCTTCCCATTCTTCTTGGTGACGGGGACGACGTTGGCTACCCAATCCGGGTGTTGCTCTTCATGGATGAAGCCGCTGGTCAAGAGTTTGTCTATCTCCTGATCGATGGCGTTCATGATGTCCGGACGGAAGCGCCACTGTTGTTGTTTGATAGGCTTGGCATCAGGTAAGATGTTCAGTCTATGCATCGCGATCTGGGGATCAAGTCCCGGTATATCTTCGTAGCTCCAGGCGAAGACGTCGATATACTCTTTAGCCAGCTGGATTAAAGATTTTCGATCTTGTCCTTTTAGGCTTTTACTGATGAAGATGGGTTTGGAAGAAGATCCATCCCCAAGTTTGATCTGCTCGACTTCGTCTTCGGTGGAAGGTTCACGTAATTCAAAATGAGACTCCTATTGTTGTCCTAGGCATTGAGCCCAGGGATCTTCTTCGAAGAATTCCAGCACTTGGTCTTCGCCTTCTTCTTCTTGAGATTGTGCAGACGTCATGTTGGCTGACAGTACCCTCTTGAAGACTGAGCCGATACTGGTATCGGAGTCCCACGTTGATGCTTCAGACGAGTGAGAATGTTCTACTTCTTCCGCATCTGAACTCTCTGGAGTTGACGGCGGCGTGACATAGCCTACCCCCCGTCAAGTTCGATTATAATAGTCCTGCAGCTTTCCTTTAGGTGTTGGAAGCCGGAGAGGGAGACGTCGACCTTTGCCGTAGTTCAGGCCTTTGTTGATTTTTAGGTCGTAACCCATCTTTTGGATGAGGTACTTTGCCTTGTCCGTGTACCGATAGAGTTGCATTCTGCCGGTATCTGGTTCTGGCTCGAGTGGCGGAAGGTCTTGATGACGCTCAACCTTGCCGAAGGTGATGGATTCTTCATCTCGACTCCGTGGTGGGACTATGTAACAGACCCCTTGGGACGGGACTACTCAATTTACATGATGAACGGTCGTTATTTGTGTTTGCAACGACCGTAGAGCGTTATCTAATGTATATATGACATTCCAATGTGGAAGACTAGAATAATTAAAAGACACTCTGTTATTGATGAAATATGAGATTTTATCCTGCGGGATTACATTGTCCAAAGAAGGGGCATCTACATCAGCCGAGATATATTTCCCCAACTCTTTATCTGTAAGCACTGGAGTAGGATCGGGAGAGTCCACCACAGCGTTGGCTTTGGAGTCCGAGAGGACTACGTGGGCCTCCTCTGGCGGCTGGGATGGCTGCGGCTTGCCCTTAAGACGCACCTTCAGAGGTGCCTCCGCTGTGCCTCCGGTGATTGACGCCTTCCCCTGTAGTTTTTCCACGAGGGGGTCAATGTTTGAGGCGGCTTTCCCTTGATCCGTATCTTTAGGGGAGCTTCAGGAGCAGCTGGTGCTTTTCCGGGTAGCTTAATGCACATGGGAGGCAACTTCTAAGGCGGTTTGCCTTTGAGTCGGATCTTCAAAGGAGCGTCGGGGGTGACCTCAGGCTCCATGTCCGGCTCTGCTGCCGTTTCTGCTTCGTCGTCAGCATCATTGGCTTCCTCTTCGTCAAGTGATTTGTATAAGTCAGCATCGGTGAAGTAGGCTTCAATCCCTTTGAAAGGGTCGATGTCCGTGAACTCCGTACGGATGACGTTGTTGGTGGATACGTACTTCATACATTGGTGGAGCGTGGACGGCACCACCATGTACTCATGCAGCCATAGGCGACCCAACAGAAGGTTGTAGTTGACTTCAGCGTCCACGACATAACAAGTGACCTCGGTTCTGAGGTTACCGATGTGGCACTTTAGTCGTATTTTGCCCAGTGGTTCGCTTTTGCTAACGTTGAAGCCACTGATTGTTGTGTTGGAGGGCGCCAGTCGGTACATTGGGATCCCCAGTGTTGAGAGCAGCGTCTTCGGGATGATGCTGAGGGACGACCCCGGATCGATCTGAATCCGTTTTACCTTGACTGAACCGATATACCCTGTATAGTACAGCGGCCTGTTGTGTCGGTTGTGTTTGAGCAACATGTCTTATTGGGTGAAGGTTATATTGGGGATAACCTCATCCGCACAATGACAATGCGTGCATACAGTCGGGAGATCTTCAGGCTATTTGACCTGACTGAGAAAGGATTCAGCATCCTTCAGAGCTTCACAGAGAGCTTCTCGGGAGTCTTTGGAAAGACGAAGGAGCTCGAACAGAGATAGGCGGGCAGGAGTACTGGCCAGTTGTGCCAGTATGTCGAAGTTGTGGGGCTTGGCTAGCCCCGAAGCATTCTCCTTTCGTAGAGGCCTGTCGAAGCGAGCCTATATCTTCTTCTGCTTATTGGCTGCTGGGGGCTTAGACGGGCCCTCCTCCTGGACAGCAGGGATGGTGCAAGGAGGCACCACCTCGCCGGCAGCTTCGTCGGGTTGGGCATTCTATTGTGAACGCGTCTGCACAGGAAGTGCCTCTTCCAATGAAGAAGAGACCGTGCGGCAAGACTTGATCTTCCTGCCTTTGGATTTGGTGGTAGGGCATACCTCCGGTTGAGTCACCTCGGAGACGAGATCGGGGTGAACCCATAGGATCTCTCCCCGAGATGTGGTGAGTGGGATGAGTCCACTCACGTTGTCACGGATAGGTGGTAAGTTAACCACCTCCATTGTCGCCTTAGGGATGGGGACGACGCCATCCTGTATTGTAGTTGGCGGCAAGGTGCCAAATGAAAACACAGGTGTAGGCAACTCTAGAGGGGGGTGAATAGAGTTTGTGTCGATAATCACCAAATAAAAAATAACTCTATATCACCTCCACAAAATAACTATCAAGATAGTAAATAAATCAGAAGGAAATGCGAAAGTAAATAAAGATCAGAAGAGCATACGCAAACACAGCAGTTTTAACCTGGTTTCCCTCGTGGAGGACTAGTCCAGGCCTGAGAACTCTAGCTCAGGATTCAAATCCACTATTTGTGAAATAGTAGTTTACAACCCGTGCCTTTTCTTCAGAAGAGCACGTCAACTTCTTACAGAGGATCACAGTGGCGATTTGCTTGGATTTTTCCAAGCGACTTGGAATTGTCCAAGTGACTTTTCTTTTCAACTCTTGCACAAAAACTTCTAGCTGAATCGCACTTGAGCACCTTGGGGCTTAGGAAGTTTTGTGGCTAGTAGATTGGAAGAGTAAGGCTCTTGACTATATAGGCTATGTAAGAGAAGAAGAATAGAAGAGTGGATGGTTTCAAATGAGAGAAACCAAGGCCTATTTATAGGGTTCGGGACAAGCAGAATTCGGCCAGAGTTCGGTATGGATAATTCAAATTTTTGGCCGTTGGACAACTGGTAGCAAGCAGGCCCTAAAAATCAGGGTGCTGGAAATCAGGGGACAGAGTTCGGCCCGAACTCTGTGTGGAGGCAGAGTTCGGCCCGAACTCTGTCTCCAGCAGACAGAATTGGTCCATTGGGCTTTTGGACTTTGTGGAGCTTGGGCTTGGTTCAGTAATTGGTCTGTTGTATGGTAGAGCTTTGGAGAGATATGCTAGGGGTTGAGATGACTCAGTGCGACTCAACGTACATATTCTCCTAGACTCAATAAATTGAAGATTACAGACTTAGAACAATTAGGAAAACCAAGAGCCCTCTGATGACGCCTTTTTTCTGATATCTGAGCAGAACTGAAGACGTCTTTTTCTTTGACAGCAGTCGTCCGAAGATAAACAGATCTGGAAATCTGAATACCTTTCGGGGGCTTCGCCCCCGAACCCCCGACGGGGGGCGCTGCCCCCTCGACCCCTGTCCGCTGACCGGGCAGTGGAACCCCCGATACGAGGCCCCGGATAGGTCGTTAGACGGTTCGGAGAAATCCCTTTATATGACGCCGTCTTTGGTCCAACATTAATTCTTCATTGCCTATGTCCTGTTTGATCATGTTAGATCATGCTTACTGCATGTCTACAAATACATGTTAGGCCAGCAAAATATGTTGCAGTACGATACAAGCATAGCAATACAATATAGGACAATTAGGACATTGCTAAGTTTAAGTAACAACATGATAGCATGTTAGGCCAACAAAATATGTTGCAGTACGATACAAGCATAGCAGTATAATATAGGACAATTAGGACAATGCTAAGTTTAAGTAGCAACATGATAGTGAGTATATGAATATTAGTGACATCATTATGTTAAACTTAACTGATTAGCCATATTCAAAAACACAATGTAATCATTGGGCCAACAATCTCCCCCTTTTTTGATTATGGCAAATCGGTTAAGTCAAATCGGTTAAGTTTAAGACAGATATGATAGATGCATATATCACTAATAAACACATACTACGAGAAGATAGTGTGCTAACTTAAACTTATTTCTCCCCCTTTGACATGATCAAAAAATAAGTTCCCCCGTAATAAGAGATAAAACGAACTCAAGCAAAAGTAAAGGAGGAAGGCATAGACAATCATGATCAAGATATACTAAATGAGGAACAATGGGAGAAGTGTGTAAAGACAAGTATAGAAACTACATACCAAAATGTAGAGTGCCAAATAGAAAATAGCTTGTCAAAACACAAATAGTTGGTAAAAGAATTTGAACATAATCAATAGATAGTTTACCAACATAAAATCCAAGAGAGACATCCAAAAACATAGTATGATATGAAATATTTCTCTAGTTTTGCAAGAGAATTAAAAAATTTAGTCAAAAATCATAGGGATTAGATAACTGCAAAAAAATAGATATCAAAGAAGAAAGATACCAATGAAACTATAGATATCAAAGAAGAAAGATACCAATGAAACTATAGATACTTGATATCAATTGAAATAAATAAACTTGAAACATTGATCAATAAAACTATGATAGCACAATTGTCCACCGATAAATTGTGGAACAAAGTAAACGAACGATCAATGTAAAATAAGGCAATTGATATAAAATAATCTCATTATTTACAAATCTATTTGCTTATCCAAAATTCATGCATTTGAACTCAATTACCATATCATGCTTTATGAATACTCTTTAAAATAAACATGAAGGTAAAGGAGAAAAATATTTGAGAAGGAGAAATTCAATCGACTTAAATGCTCCCCCTCAAACTATTACCAGTATAGATAAAATCATGAATTTTGGGTAAGTCCTCAACAAGGAAAGCCAAATCAATTAAACATACAAAGAGAGCCAAATCATAGAAAGTCATATCAAAGAAAGCACAATAGTCATCAAGATAAAATACGAAAGTAAATATTAACGAGATGACTCATATCAAAGAAATATGATGAAAATAATTGCATAAACTCTCATAAACCTTTCAAAAAATAACAGTATCATGACCTCAATCACTAAGATATAAATAATGATAAAAATATGGGTCAATGATGAACTAGGTATACGACATATTAAAGGGTATAAATGAATTGAACCAATTTATTTGCTCCCCCTTAAAATATGCGTATCTAGTTCCAAAGCACTTATAGCATAAATAAAATGATAACTACAAGATCTAGGGGTAAATCAACTATTGATTTCTCCCCCTTGCTCAATGCATATAAGGCTATAAAGACGACATAAAACAAATAATGTCATCTTTAGGAGAGATATCCAATAAAATAGTCACTAAAGATGAACGATCAAAATAATATCTCAATTTAGCACATGTAATCAAAAGACGACATACACTAACCTATATAGAAGAATATCATATTGAAATATGATAGATCAATGCATGTTATCTTTTGAGAAGAAGATCATCATGAAAAGAGATAAGGTCCATTAGAAAAATATTATTATGATCAAGAATAATAAGGACCATTAGAAAAATATCATCATGAAAAGGAATAATAAGGTCCATTAGAAAAATATCATTATGAAAAGGAATAATAAGGTCCATTAGAAAAATATAATCATGAAAAGGAATAATAAGGTCCATTAAAAACAATCATGATGAGAATCACAATATAGCTCAAAAGATAAAAATACAACTAAAGAAAAATGTCATCATGAATAAAGTCAATTAAATCAATCATGAAGAAAGTCAATTAAATCAATCATGAGGAAAGTCAAAATATAGCTCAAAAATAATAAAGCTCAAATATCATGTCCATGATTATCTAATTAAGAAATGATCAACCAACTTATTGCTTTACAAGGACTATGCATATTTTACCACATATGTACCCATCAACGGGTAATAATCCAACCTTGCTAATACTAAATGAGAAACCAATGAAGTTCAAATAGCAAAGAGCATATGTGATAATCCATGAGTAGTCAAAGTAGAGTAATAAATTAACTTGATAACCACATAATTAGATAATATAGGACTACTCAATCATTAGGATCATTTATAAAGTAAACCATTAAATAATTATGATCCGTCATAAATCCCATCTAAAAACCATATAAACAAACCAATGGAAAATATAGAAAAGAGTCAATCTTATTTAAATTATTACAGATTTAATCTAAAGAGATGTAATCTGATAGTATGATAAAATCATGACTACAAAAGATGAGAGAAGTTTAAAAGATGCTTATCAATGACTAGTATGGAAGGAAGTTAAAGTGATGAATCACAAATCTCAACGAAAACAAGATTAAAATAAAGAAATTTGTTAAACTAATTTTAGAGACCAAACATATGCATCTAAAGTAGAATACAAATCTCATCAAGAAAATTCATAAATCTTGTTTTTGTAATCTAGCATATCACATATAGATTGAAATTCAAGAAGATAGCTAGATGAGTGAAAGTGAATAAAAATTATGTAGCTTAACAATATATCGCAAATAAGCAAGCTAGCTACATAACTAATTAAGATTAATGAGATAGGCCATTAACATGATAAATGTGCTCATTAAATCTTAAGTCACTAACACCAAAAAAAAAAAACACATGCTTAAGCATAGAGTTCATCATAAGGGCAATACATTTTGAATGATCAAAATGATTATATACTCTTTGCTAAGCAAGGATAAGAGTATAAGATAGCAAGCAAATGAATTAGACTCTTATCAAGTAAAAGACAAAAGAGATGTTCATGAAAACACTGTAGAGCAAATCTCTTTGCCAAATATTGAGATTAACCCAAGATAATGAAATAATAGATTGATCTAGAGAATGCAAAATTATAACCATTATGAAAGTGTATTCTCTAGAAATGGAAAATCTCAAAGTAGAAAATCAACCCATAATAGCTAAGGACATGAGAAGTATGATATATCAATTACATGTATTCTCATGTGCTACAAAACATCATTGGGCAATAATAATAAAATATTTATAGCTCAAATATAAGGCTTGATATGATGAAGTATTCTGGAACTTAGGGGTGGATCCAGAACTAGATAATGGTTGCATATAGACCTTAATAAATCTTCAGTCTATAAAGTATTGATCACTTTGGGTTAGCTGTAGGGGCCGGTTCCCAGCTAGCGGTAGTCCGAATGCTAGTGCACCGTGTCGCTTCAGGCTATTTACACCTGTAGGACAGAAGGACCCTTTCGACTTGTTCCCAAAATGTTCTTTACTTTTAAGAACTTAGATTTAAAAGAATATACGCAGTATCATCAAACACCATCAATATCCAAAAATTCTAAGTATAAGAAAGGTAAATACCCAAATAACAATCAAAGAATGATCATAAAAATTTGCTAAGAGTATTTTCAAAACAAATATTTTCATAATACACTTTATGAAAATAAATATATAGAAGATTCATATTCAAAATAAGTATGATGATCTCAACAAGTAAGGTAAAGCACAAAACCAAGCAATTCTTAAAAGAACTTCCATAAAAGTCATGAACAAGACACTAATAAATATTTTCTCTCAACATTCCAACTTAAAGGCATTTGAATAAATAAATATCAACATTTGGAATCAATAATGGCCATTGGATCTAAAATTTGATCAACGGCTGAGGTTGTTTCCGGTTCTGGAACAACCAGGCCGAATTTGGCCCGAACTCTGGTAAGGGCAGAGTTCGGCCCGAATTCCAGATTCTGGTGACAGAACTGGAATCAGGCTAAAAATTGGTTAAGCAAAAAAGATCAAAATAAGAGTGAAAGACATGTATCCATAAAGTCAACAAATAAAAGCCAATAAGATATCATTAAAAGAAGACTTTAAGCTAATTGATTCAAGTGGAGATAACACAAATTTAGTCAAAAGAATCAATAGCTAAATTATAAGGTAAGCACAAGTATGAATAAATATTCTTCAAAATAATATGAAACTTGAGCTTATCTCATATATCCACATAAAGATATTTATACAAAAATAGATGTCAATATAATAAATACATGATCTACATGTAAATGAAGAATTAATGAATATAGTCATGTATCCATCATGAATGTTTGAAAAACTATCACAAATTCAAAAGCACGTATAAATAGACTTTATCAGGCAAGAACATAATTGATTCTCAAGAGGATAATCAAAATAAAATATGAGAATCGATAATGAATGTATTATGCAAGCACAAGATAAAAAGTAGTATAAGTGTATACTTGTCAAGTGATAAGAAGCTTGTGCTAAACACATATATTCACAAATAGCAATTAAGATAAATATGACATATTGAATACAAATCGGCAAGAAGTAACTATCTCAAAACTTTTAAAGATGAAGAGTTAAAATCATATTAACTCAAATCAAAACCAAGGTTAAATGGACTAGAGTGATATGCATGCTTTGTAAATAAGGATTAAGAATAACGAGCATGCATATATAAATGTATCACACTACTAGAAAATGAGTGATAAACTACATAGTGTGAACTAATCATATAAAGCTATGTAACTAGTCATGCTATATAAAAGAAATAGAAAGAAAATCAACTAAGCATGCTAGTATTATATCTCACATTAATTTATATAATAAGCAACTAAAAGATATCAATGTGAGCCAGTAGTAAGACATCAAAAGAAACATGCTAGATTCAACAAATATAAACCATTTAAAGAGAATCGTTTAGCATGTTACCAAAGTGGCTCTAGTGGCCACACTTGTGTTGGTGCAATTGCTTAGAAGATGACCTTTGAGCTTTGCAACCACCAACACGCTTCCTCGGTGCTATGTTCTGATACAAGTAGCTCCACCTACAATATTAGGCGAAGACTTTGGTATCCAAATAAACTTGGATCCATATTTGTTAGCTTTAGGGACCCATATACTATTTACTCTAGTATTGGTAGAAAAACTCCAACGAATAGGACAAGTTACACTCATGTGTCCAATACGAGAGCAATAGAAGCACCTAATACTAGTGTGTGCACATGTATCAGAATGAGCATGATTATGAACATGTGACATACTAGAATGATGAATATTTCTAGAGTGAGCATGCATGGATTTGGTCTTAAGAATATCATGTTCTAATAGCAAATCATTATGCACACAAGTAAGAGAATCACTATGCATAGATTTGGTCTTAAGAATATCATGTTCTAATAGCAAATCATTATGCAAACAAGTAAGAGAATCAAATTTAGCATTTAAAGCATAATTCTCTTTTTCAAATAAAGCAATTCTAGAAATAAAATCATCATTTTGTTTCTTTAAAGAGTCAATAGAAGAATCATGCAAATGATTTAGCTCATGTGCTTGCTTCTTAAGATCTTCTATTGATGAGGAAAGAGATTTGATTTTCAAAATTAAAGAATCATTCAAACTCTTTAGAGAAACACAAGATGAGTTTTGAGAATCAAGTCTAAATAATAAATCAATGTTTTTATTTCTCAAAGACTCATTAGATTCTTCTAAATGAATAACCTTTTCTACAAGTTCTTCATTTGTAGAATGAAAAGCCTTAGCAAACTTCAAGGATTGGTTAGCCATGGCTTTCCACTTAGAGCACTTATTGCATTTAGAAGAAACATGATTGTCTATGCTACTAGAAGTAAAACCCTCTTCATCGGAGGAGGAAGAATATGATGCCATACACAAATAAACAAGGATCTACTCTAAGGATGTTAAGCCTTACAATAGAGACCTTGCTCTGATACCAATTGAAAACACAGGTGTAGGCAACTCTAGAGGGGGGGTGAATAGAGTTTGTGTCGATAATCACCAAATAAAAAATAACTCTATATCACCTCCACAAAATAACTATCAAGATAGTAAATAAATCAGAAGGAAATGCGGAAGTAAATAAAGATCAGAAGAGCATACGCAAACACAGCAGTTTTAACCTGGTTTCCCTCGTGGAGGACTAGTCCAGGCCTGAGAACTCTAGCTCAGGATTCAAATCCACTATTTGTGAAATAGTAGTTTACAACCCGTGCCTTTTCTTCAGAAGAGCACGTCAACTTCTTACAGAGGATCGCAGTGGCGATTTGCTTGGATTTTTCCAAGCGACTTGGAATTGTCCAAGTGACTTTTCTTTTCAACTCTTGCACAAAAACTTCTAGCTGAATCGCACTTGAGCACCTTGGGGCTTAGGAAGTTTTGTGGCTAGTAGATTGGAAGAGTAAGGCTCTTGACTATATAGGCTATGTAAGAGAAGAAGAATAGAAGAGTGGATGGTTTCAAATGAGAGAAACCAAGGCCTATTTATAGGGTTCGGGACAAGCAGAATTCGGCCAGAGTTCGGTATGGATAATTCAAATTTTTGGCCGTTGGACAACTGGTAGCAAGCAGGCCCTAAAAATCAGGGTGCTGGAAATCAGGGGACAGAGTTCGGCCCGAACTCTGTGTGGAGGCAGAGTTCGGCCCGAACTCTGTCTCCAGCAGACAGAATTGGTCCATTGGGCTTTTGGACTTTGTGGAGCTTGGGCTTGGTTCAGTAATTGGTCTGTTGTATGGTAGAGCTTTGGAGAGATATGCTAGGGGTTGAGATGACTCAGTGCGACTCAACGTACATATTCTTCTAGACTCAATAAATTGAAGATTACAGACTTAGAACAATTAGGAAAACCAAGAGCCCTCTGATGACGCCTTTTTTCTGATATCTGAGCAGAACTGAAGACGTCTTTTTCTTTGACAGCAGTCGTCCGAAGATAAACAGATCTGGAAATCTGAATACCTTTCGGGGGCTTCGCCCCCGAACCCCCGACGGGGGGCGCTGCCCCCTCGACCCCTGTCCGCTGACCGGGCAGTGGAACCCCCGATACGAGGCCCCGGATAGGTCGTTAGACGGTTCGGAGAAATCCCTTTATATGACGCCGTCTTTGGTCCAACATTAATTCTTCATTGCCTATGTCCTGTTTGATCATGTTAGATCATGCTTACTGCATGTCTACAAATACATGTTAGGCCAGCAAAATATGTTGCAGTACGATACAAGCATAGCAATACAATATAGGACAATTAGGACATTGCTAAGTTTAAGTAACAACATGATAGCATGTTAGGCCAACAAAATATGTTGCAGTACGATACAAGCATAGCAGTATAATATAGGACAATTAGGACAATGCTAAGTTTAAGTAGCAACATGATAGTGAGTATATGAATATTAGTGACATCATTATGTTAAACTTAACTGATTAGCCATATTCAAAAACACAATGTAATCATTGGGCCAACACCAAACTGGAGTGACACCACGTTGGCTGACACCGTCTTCTCTTCGTAGTCGACGGAGATTATATCCGTATTGATCATGTGCTGGATGTAATTCTTGAGGACATAGCAGTCCTTGGTTGGGTGTCCGACAAACCGATGGTAGTGACAGTACCTCAGGTTGTCCACTTTCCCAACCTCATCGGGACGCTTCAGGTCCGGAAGCTTGATCTTGTCACCCTGCTTCAGTATCTCAAAGAGTTGCAGGGTGTCTTCGTCGTTGAACGAATAAACCTCCTTCGGCCTTGGTACAAGTGGAGGTTTCTGAGCAAGTGCTGACGCACCTTTTGAGGCATTGACAGTCAATGCCTGTTTCTCCTTTGTCTCTCATCCGGGGTTGTTGGCTGCAGGTCGTTTCCTCTTATCCTCAAAGGCGGGGAAACTGACTCCCAGAAGACGAGCATTGGCCGCCTTCTTCTCTGCGGCTTCTGCTTCAATGATCAAGGAACTCCAGTCGGGAGGAAAAGTAGAGTTAAGCAAGAGTTTGACTGCAGGCATCATGTTCATGCTGTAGGAGGAGAGAAGCACATGTTCTGGCATGCCCGGGGGCAGTCTAAAGCAGGCCTGTCGGAAGCGTTCGATGAACACTAGGACTGTTTTCTTCTCCTTCTGGCGTATCTCTATAAGGGACGCCATTGTCATGTCCTTTCCGCCGTCGTAGAAACGGTCGAGAAAAAGATACGTCAGGTCGTCGAAGGAAGATATTGAATTATCGGGGAGGATGCAGTACCAGTCGTACGCCACTCCTTTCAGTGCCCCAACAAATATGCTGGTAAGTAGTGCGTCCTTCTTCGAAAGATGTCCCTCTGAGACTGGAAATACGTCAGATAGCGACGCGGAGAGTCCTTCCCGTCGTATGGCATCAGTGTTTGTGGTTTATACTTAGGAGGATAAACCACCTTATTCCATTCGAGGGGATAAGGTTGGAGGATGCCCATCTTTTGGCGCTCCTCTTGTCTTGTCTTGGACTCAAAGAGCTCGCGCAAGTCCCTGATCATCTCGACCACGTCTTCTGTGGAGCTGGGAGTCGGGGAAGGCGGTACCACCGGGAGTTGAGCAATTGAGGGCTCCGACGTCTGAGGTGCTTCACGGCGATCTACGTTCGAGGATACCCATTGAAGGGGTACACTCGATTCTCCATTGGCCCCTGGGTCGGGACCGGCAGAAGGTGTTTGCATGGAGGCCGAGAGGGTTTTGAGTCCTCCCTCCAGGGTATCCATGCGATGGACGAGGTCTGTTGGCGGCGCATCAGACTCGATATCAGCCCCAGTCACGTTTACTGTCATGACACGGCCGGGAGTGGATGGATGGGTTGAGGCTTCACTCTCGGCCTCACTCTCTTGTAGGGGAGTTGCCTCTCCTGGAGCCTCGTCTTGGCTACCCCCGGCTATGTTTGGGAGAACATTCACCGCGGACGCATCTGCAAGGGCCTAATTACCCTCAGCTCCGTCTTGAAGGGCCTCTGCGTCTCCGGAACTCGGGTCCGCAGATGCAAGACTACCCCCAGCTATGTTCTGGGGGATATCCTCATCTTCTGGGAGGCTGACAGGATCCGCCCATGATGTGCTTTGGATACCCTCGTCTTCGGACTCGACAAGGGTCTGATGACCCCCAGCTTCTTCCAAGATCTTTTTCCTCCCCCGAGTGCCTTCGAACACTCCGGAGGACGCGACAGCTGTCTTAGTTTTCCTTGGCTGGCTTTTGGACGAGGAAGAGGAACTGCCAGTCGCCTTTCGGACTGACGAGGAGTTGGAGATCATGTTGCATGAAGTAACCCTTGGCTCTTCTTCTGTTGACACCTTCTTCTCGAGGTGATGTCGGAGGGGTGTCGATGATTGCAGCCGCTGGAATATCGACTGCCTTGGTGGGACTGCCGCTTTGCAACATCAGTTGATGGTGACCACAGCACAAGTATGCCCCATGAGAGACGTACCGTGCTTGTCAGTAAACTCTCCTGATCGACGCTTGTGAGTGATCACGTTACGCAGATCGTTGGAGGAGAGTGCCACCTTCATACCCCCTTTAGGCGCATGGCAAGGCCAAGCGCCGGGGTGGTCAAGTGAGTGCTGCGCCCCCTGATCTAATACCAAACAGACATCCCGATTAGTAGTAGGGGAACCACAGCATTTGAAGTGACTTGAACGGACCTCAAACGCACAACCAGAGGCGGCGCGGGAGTTCAAGACCACTGGATTTGCCTTACTCGACTTGGTTGTGCTCGCAATAAATGTGCCCAAGTGAGACAAGGACTTTGAAGGTCAGTTCGTTTCTAGCGCCGCAGCACTCGAGTCGACCTTGTACAGCTTACCATCAGTAGCGCGCGTGATTGTGAGCGCATGCTTCTGGCTTGCTGCTGGCGTAGCACGTTTGGGGCGCATGGCCCGTGCTGCCTTGGATTTCTTCGTACCAGCCTGCTGGGGCGCATAGTACTCAGAATTCAAATTCTCCTCGCCATTACAGCGAGTGAGTCTGTCAAAGACAGAGACCTTCTGTGGCGCATCAGAGGTGATGCGTGGGGCATTGGCTGCGCCCCTGCTCCGTCGACGCATCTTCTTCGCCTGAGAGGGAGATGGCTGGGGAATGTGGTTAGCCGTACGTTTCCCCGAGAGATGCGCTGCACCAGCGAGCGCATCTTGGTTGCTGAGGACGTCAGCAGGAAGGGAAGGCTGGATTGGCACGTCTCCTTCGGTGGTGGTGCCCGAGGCGTTGACCTTGCACACCCAGACTCGGCGGGTCTTCTTCGGCTTCGGCAGCCGCTTCGAAGGACTCGCACTGCCTTCAGAGATGAACTCGTCATACGCCTGTTAATTGAGGCGTACGACCAGCGTCTTGTGGGAGGAGCCCACCTTCACGTCATCGGATTATAACACAGCTTTCTCGGTGGAGGAGAAAGAGGACCCCAGCAGAGTCGCCAGCTTGTTTGCCATTAAAATTATTTTATTGCAAATTTTAATACAAACAAAATAGTGTTACAATATAGGACTTAGATGTAGTCCTAGGAGTACACTTTTGTTTATCTGGGTCCCTTGTGCCGATGGAGTGAGTGGTAATGCGATGACTCCGTTGACGATCTGACGACGGTTATCGGTTCTCTGAAGAGTTGGATTGCTCTGGGTACTGGAGCTTACTGAGAGGAGGAAGACGTTGAGTGTCTGTATCTGCCTCTCTGGTGGTATGTTCGTTTGTTGTATGTTCTGTCCGTGTGTGAAAAGGAAATGATCCCTCTATTTATAGTTTTGCAGGCTGGTTGCTCATGCGCGCATGTAGGATGCGCCCGTACGCGGGGACGCCACGTGTTGATTGCTGATGGAGGTGCATGAACGATGCACCCTGATCAAGGGTTTCTTCATGTTACTGTTGTGAACCGGCACGTAGCAGAGAAGAAGATCTTTCTGTTGCTGAGATCTTGCGTGAGTTGAGTCAAAGGACACGTGCCGTCGACCCATGGCTCGGAGATCTCGGATTTGATGGAAGAATGATCTGGTAGGATGCGCTTAGGATTGGGCGCATGAGGAGACTTTGGCTCGTAACCTTTAGGTGTCACGAACCATTCTGGGTGCATAACTTTTGAGGCGCATGCGAGGCTTTAATGGTGACTTTCCTTCTGTCTTTAGGGATCAGTGAAACGTCTGGAGCGCATAGCTTTTGAGGCACATGCAGATTTGGGCGCATGACTGCAGAGGCGCATGCGAGTGGTTGGGTGGCCACGTGGCAGTAGCCGTCAGAGGGAAGTAATGATGATGCTGATGCTGGCGATGCTTCGTCTTCTGAAAAAGCTGTCAACTGTTCAGACTTTGGGAGTCGTGCTGCCAACTCTGTCAGTTCGGTATTTAATATTGTCGATATTCGATGGACAACTGAGTGGGTGCATCGATCGGCGTTCCACTAGGCGTATGGGGCGCATCCCCTGTGATGCGCTTGGTGCTGAAGGACGCGTCTGTGTGATGCGCTTGATGTTGAAGGACACGTCTGTGTGATGTGCGGTCTGGCCGGTGCATCTGCTTCGTGACACGTCTTTAATGGTATGACTGTTACGATCTTCGAGTGCTTTAAATAGTTGTTTTGACTTAGCTGAATTCGAAGCGTCCGGTTCATCCATTTAATGCAAATTCATTACACAGAATTCGGAGAGCCATCCACTTGGCGCATGGGTTTGATTTGCCCGGCCTATAAATAGTGACATGGAGAGAGTTTGTTTCTCGTTCTCTCACGTTCTTCCAACATGAACTTGTTTACTCGGATGCATTCTGTTGACGAGATGCGCCCGAGGGTGAAGATGCGACGCCATGTCCTTATTGATGCACTTGAAGGTGACTGTTACATCCAAAAGTCAGAGTCGAGGGCTTCCGAGGCAGGCGGAAGGTGCCTGTTGCATCCAAAGATAGGGATGCTCGAGCTTCGTCTTCGTTGTGCAGGAAGAGCCGCAGATCGGAATGGCGGTGCTGCGGCTTTGGGGGCTCTTTCTTCCTTCAAAGTGGGCGTTGCCCACTCTGGTTGTGTTGAAAGCTGCTCCTTTAGCCGCAGTTTCGATTACGGTCTTCCTTGGCCATTGGAGGCTCTTTCGAAGCCTCCCATGGCCACAGGTTGGCTTGCGGTGCTCTTCTCTTCCTCGGCTAAAGGGTTGATTGCCACCCTCGTTCTACTCAATAAATGCTTTATTAGTCGAAGCATTTCGACGGCGGTGAGCCTGACTGGAAGAGCGACACATAACTGGGCTGCTGAAGGGATGCACATAACTGGGATGCACATAACTGAGCTGCTGAAGGGATGCACATAACTGGGATGCACATAACTGAGCTGCTGAAAAGGATGCGCCCTGCTGAGGGCACGTGGTGTGATGCGCCTGACTGAGGGCGCATGGTGATTGATGCGCCTATTTGAGGGCGCATGATGGCTGCTGGCTGTAGACTTAGGATCTTTTCTTTGTAGAAATTCTCCTTTGTACGATCTTTTTTTAGACATGTAATAGACTTTTATATGTAATAAAAAGTCTTCTTTCAATGCCTATTTTTGCTGTTTGTGAAGTACTTTGTCCAAGCTCTGGCGCATGTAGTCTGGCGCAGGGGCTTTCTGGTTCTGAAATTCCATGCTTCTACAATGGAGACGAGGCTCGAGCATCCCGATCTTTGGATGCAACAGGCGCTTCCGCCTGCCTCAGAAGCCCTCGACTCCGACTTTTGAATGTAACAGTCACCTTCAAGTGCATCAATGAAGACAATGCATCGCATCTTCACCATCGGGAGCATCTCGTCAACAGAATATGCTCGGGCAAACAAGTTCATTTCGGGAGGACGTGAGAGAACGAGAAGCAAATCCTCTCCATGCCACTATTTATAGGCCTGGCAAATCAAACTCATGCGCCTAGTGGCTAGCTCTTCGAATCCCGTGCAATGAATTTGCATTAATGGTGATGAACCTGACTCTTCGAATTTAGCCAAGTCAAAAACAACTATTTAAAGCACTCGAAGAACGTAACAGTCGAGCCCATAAAGACGTATCATGCAAACGGATGCGTCGGCCAGACCGCGCATCATACTGATGCGCCCATCAACACCAAGCGCCTCATAAGGATGCGCCCCCATGCGTCCCTATGTGCCTAGTGGAACGCCGATCGATGCGCCCACTCAATAGCCCATCACCTGTCAAAGAACATTAAATTCTAAAGTCTGACAGAGTTGGAAGCACGTCCCCCGAGGGCTGAACGATTGACAGCTTTTTCAGAAGACAAAGCGTCACCGACGTCTGCATCATCATTGCTTTCCTCCGGCGGTTACAAGCCACATGGCCGCCCAACCATCTCGTATGTGCCTCCGCAGCCATGCGCCTAAATCTCTGCATGCGCCTCAAAAGCCGTGCACCTCAGACTTTTTTCTGATCCCTAAAGACAGAAGTAAGGTCACTACTGAAGCCCCGCATGCGCCTCAAAAGCCAAGCGCCCTGACTGGTTCGTGACTCCTAAAGGTTACGAGCCAAAGTCTCCTCATGCGTCCAATCCCAGGCGCATCCTATCAGATCATTCCCCACCAAATCTAGGATCTTCGAGCCATGGACCTACGACACACGTCCTTTAACGTGATTCAGCCTATGAAGGGGTGCTAATCACCCAAGATCTCAGCAACTGAAAGATCCTCTCCATTGCTACGGGTCAGCTCGGCCGCAGCCCACAAAGGTAACAGGAAGGGTTCAACTTCTCAATCAGAGCACATCATCCATGCGTCTCCATCAGCAACCACCACTTGGCGTCCTCGCGAACAGGCGCATCCTACATATGCACACATAAGCAGCCAGCCTGTAAAGCTATAAATAGAGGGATCACTTTTTTCTTAGGTACACACACATCGCACAACCACCGACATACATATACAGAGAGGCAGATACAGACACTCAACGTCTTCTTCCTCTCCGCAAGCTCTGGCACCCAGAGCAACTCAGACCTTCAGAGAACCGAGAACCGTCGTCAGATCGTCAACGGAGTCAACGCATTACCACTCGCTCCATCGACACAAGGGACCCAGATAAACAAAAGTGTACTCCTAGGACTACGTCTAAGTCCTACATTGTAACACTGTTCTGTTTGTAATTGAAATTTACAATCAAAAGATTTTAATGGCAAACAAGCTGGCGACTCTGCTGGGGACCTCTTTCTCCTCCACCGAGAAAGCTGTGTCACAATCCGACGACGTGAAGGTGGGCTCCTCCCACAAGACACTGGTCGTATGCCTCAATCAACCGGCGTATGAGGAGTTCATCTCTGACGGCAGTACGAGTCCTTCGAAGCGGCTGCCGAAGCCGAAGAAGACTCTCCAAGTCTGGGTGCGCAAGATCGACGCCTCTGGCACCACCACCGAAGGGGATACGCCAATACAGGTTTCCCTTCCTGCTGACGTCCTCTGCAACCAAGATGCGCCCACCGGTGCAGTGCATCTCTCGGGGAAACGTGCGGCTGACCACATTCCCCAGCCATCTCCCTCTCAGGCGAGGAAGATGCGTCGACGGAGCAGGGCGCAGCTAATGCCCCGTGCATCACCTCTGATGCGCCACAGAAGGTCTCTGTCTTTGACAGACTCACTCGCTGTAGTGGCAAGGAGAATTTGGACTCTGAGTACTATGCGCCCCAGCGGGCTGGTGTGAAGCAATCCAAGACAGCACGGGCTATGCGCCTCAAACGTGCTATGCCGGCAGCAAATCAGAAGCATGCGCTCACAATCATGCGCGCTGCTGATGGTAAGCTGTATAAGGTCGACTCGGGTGCTTCTGCACCGGAAATGAGTCGACCTTCAAAGTCCTTATCTCACTTGGACGTATTTGTTGCGTTCGCAACCAATTCGAACAAGGCAAACTCTGTGGTCTTGAACTCCCGTGCCTCCACTGGTTGTGCGTCTGAGGTTCATTCAAGTCACTGTAAATATTGTTCCCCCACTACTGATCTGGCGCCTATTTGGTGTTGGATCAGGAGGCGCAGCATTCACTTGACTACCCCTGCGTAACGTGATCACTCACAAACGCCGGTCAGGAGAGTCGACTGACAAGCACAATGTGCCCCTCACAGGACACACCTGTGCTGTAGTCACCATCAACTGTTGTTGCAAAACAGCAGTCCTGCCACCAAGGCAGTCGATGTTCCAGCGGCTGCAATCATCAACACCTCTCCGACGTCGTATCGGAAAGAAGGTGTCAACAAAAGAGGAGCCAGAACTAAAGGTTGCTTCATGCAACGTAATCTCTGTGAGCACCCTGAATTTTGGGTTAATTTTTTTTCATTTTTATTTTATTTTCTGATTGATTGGTTTCGATAAATAATTTATTCTGTTATTTTTCCTTAAGTGTACTTTTTCGTGCCTTTGATATTTGGAGTGTCAGGGATGTTCAACTCTGGAAATCTTCTTCACGATTTTTGGAGTGGACAGGATTACCTTTATGATGGTATATAGTGTCCCACTCAAACTTGTCCTCTTGTACTCTTTTTGCTTCGCAGAACTTCGGGTCGAATTAGACCATTTAATCATTGATTATTTTCCCACTCTTTTCTTTGATCATTTTTAGGACGTTACCGTGACTTTTCATTTGGGAGCACAAGACCAGTCAGTTTCTTGAAACCAACTTCTCATTGATGATCTACTCGAGACGCTCGTCACCCATGACCTTCGTGTCCCACTCAGACATGCAATTTTGTGCTCCATTTGCTTCGTACAACTTTCCTGACACGTGACCCGATTTTATTTTACCCCACAGCGTCACATCATTTTCCAACTTGATTTGTGGGTCCCCTGTCGACCAAAACCTGTCCGCCCCAATTATGGACATGGCCCATATTGAGCCTACTACCCGTCCGACACTTGTGTCCCATTTATTGGAATCTCCATGTGCTACTTATTTACCCATGATCATCGATATCTAATTTTAAATCGATTATTGCACAATGTCCGATTTTGACCCAATCCGGCTCTACCGAGTCCAGCCTAGCCCCATGCTACTTTCCATCGGGATGCCCTCATTTTTCTGTGTCCAAAAATAATATTCAATACCTGCTTTTCTACTTCAAGTATTGAGTGTGTACCCATTGATTTAAATCCCTCAATAAATCAAATCCCTATTTTATTTCCACCCTTGATTTCACTCCTAACCAATCCTAGCCATCTATTCCCATATGACAACTTTTTCCCCACACAAACTCCTCACAGCCAACATAGGCCGGCCCTAACTCCCAAGCTTCCTTTTTTTTCATCTCTCTCTCTCCTTCATTAATTATCATCTCCTTTCTCTCTCTTCTTTCTAATATTCTTCAACACAACAAAAACAACTACAACAACAGCAACAAACCAACGACAACTCCACCCGCTCACCATGCAACCCGACCCCCCCTGGCCGGAGCTCCGACCACTCCTGGTCGAGCTCGGCCGTCGGCCTCCACCACACAATCTCCTCCTTTCCTCCTCCTCCATCTCCTTCTTCCTTAAACCGCACCACCACCACCATCATCATCCGATCACTCCACCCAAGCCACCGCCGCCACTGGCCACGGGCCACCGCCCCTACGTCGCCGTGGCTAGGCTGGCCATCCCCGCCGCCGTCGTCGGCGTAGACTGGACCGTGCGAGCCCGGCCAGTATGGCGACAGCAGCACGGCGTTGGCCGCGTGGCCGCCGCCGCCGTCGGCCGCCGTCACTCCGGCGACCCCCCCATGGGTGTGCCCCACTCCAACGAGCCACCCTGTGGTCGCCACGTTCTTCCCCGACACGCCGAATAGGCGATTCGTACGTTTTGCACGACGTCCCGTCATGACGAGCTCGGGAACGAGACTGAAATTACGTTCCGTCGGACCAACCTCGTGCGCATTTTCCCGGAAATCCGACCGTTGGATCGGCGATTTCTTTACTCCGTCACAATCTCAGTATATCCCCCTTCACTCATGTCAATTTTCGTCCGTTGATTTTACCGTTTGATATATCAAAACCGGTCACCAAGTTGACCGTTTAAATTGTATTAATTTTGGACAATTTTACGGGGCCAACTTCGTCAGCTTGTATCTCCTCCACCGCAGCTCCTCTTGGTGTGCTACCAGTTCCTGTGCGAAGCTGGTATAACCCTCTTACTACCCCTCCAGTTTCGTTTCATTGTGAGCTTGTTTGATTGGTTGAATTCGACGTCAAAGTTGGCCGTCCGAATTCGTAATTTCCAACTTGTAAAATTCTATTTTTGAACACGAGACTCCAGATTTCATTTCAGATACCACCATTAGACTCGTGGCATCGTTCTGGCATGTTTTCATATAAAATTTGTTAGATTTGGAGAACGTGGGCTCCGGCACGTTTTTTGGTGCAAAGTGGGTCCCACATTCTGGGTCAACAGAACTTTTTGACGCCGGCTCATCGGAATCCAATTCAGTATATACCGTTGAGTTCGTATCGTTATTCTGGACTCGTTTACATATAATTTGCTAGGTTTTGGTGGACATTGGGTCCGGTACGCATTTCGGTGCAAGTCGGATACCAATATCCGAGTCAACGGGTTATTTTGAGATCGGCTCATTGGAATCCAATTCCGGATATACCGTTGAGTTCGTATCGTCATTCTGGACTCGTTGACATGTAGTTTGCTGAATTTTGAGAACTTTTGGCTCCGGTACGCATTTCCGTGCAAACCGGAATTCCAAGTTCTGGTCAACGGACCAAATTGAGGTCGGGCCAACGGAATCCAATTCTGGAGATAACGTTGGGTTCGTATCGTCATTCTGGTTTCGTGGACATATAATTTGTTATATTTTATAGACTTATTTTCTTGCACGTTTTTCGGTGCAAAACGGCTCCGACACGGATACCGTTTTGACCCAAAATTACCTTTTTGTCCTTGTATCCAAATTGGACCGATGAGTAGACTATCCTAGCTAATTTGACCATTCTGGACACGTTGGCGATGTTTATTTCATAGTCCGACAATGTTTGTTGATAGTTTCTCTGAGTGTAACCTTTTTATAATAATTAATAATTAATTCTTATAATGTTCGTATTTCGGGATTAGTACAACGAAATTGAGCTCAGTCAATTCCAGGGATCTCACATCGCTGAAATTGACAAGATGAACACGTAGATCACTATAATAAGATTATCAACCTTACCATTGATCTTCTTATCTCGATTTGCGTGTCGTAAGTTTCGACGTTCGAATAACGAAGTACACTTTATATCTTTAATAATTAGACTAGAATTAACCCTGTTGACCAGAGTTGACCAGTTGACCCAAAGTCAACTGTGAGCCAACACTTGACCTAGTTTGACTAGATTATTGACCGGAGTTGACCTAGAGTTGTTTTGACTTAGAAGAACCTAGGATAATATAAGTTGCTTGTAGAGATTCATTTATTACAACTTGAACACCTTGTAACTTGT
The DNA here is from genome assembly GCA_029216955.1 of Iris pallida. Lineage (NCBI taxonomy): Eukaryota > Viridiplantae > Streptophyta > Magnoliopsida > Asparagales > Iridaceae > Iris > Iris pallida. The sequence continues at coordinate 1,428,983 of JANAVB010010193.1, read as the reverse complement.
GTTGCTTTAAATAGGACTCTATGGCTTCAATTGGACCCCCTATACTTATCAGCTGTTCAGGTTATCAGGCGAGTACATTCTCTGATCATTTTATATCATGTTTAGGATTATATTTTGTCACGACCCCCACCCTGAAGAGGGAAAGAGCACGTGGTTACGTCCAGCCTACGCCGCAGAATCGGCAGTAGAACGCTGTATATAGGGTATGTAAATACTACGACTAAAATAGATAAATGTACCTGTACAGTATATACACTCCAAATGGAGGTGACATAGCAATACAGTCTCAATCATATATATTAAAACTAAGGTAGATAGCATGGAACAGAGATATGATAGATAAAACAGGAAACGAGTCCAGAATCCATAAGTCAGAGCTAACACAACATCCAGAGTCTCAGATAGTATAAGTATAAAGATACTACAAACTGAAAGTACTAGCTGGCACGCAGGCCAGGCAAACCTAACTAAACTAGGCTACTCAGGGTGAGCAAAGTCCAGTGGCTCTACCAATAAGCCATGGTCTAAATCTAGTCCATCAGACTCAACCCCATAGTAGGTCGGGCAGTCAGTCTCAGAGTCATCTGTAAAATTTGTCAACGGTATCCTGTCAGGAAAATATGCAATTACAAACACCAACAACAGTTCCATATGAATTGAGAAATACTATAAGGGACAGCAATAATGAAATACAAGACAAAAGATATATGCGACTTGGAAACCATTTGAAGGCCGAGTTACAACCTTTGAACCAAACAAGGACCGAAATTGTAACCCTTCTTTCAAACGGGACTTAGTCTCAAATCATGGTACAGTATAAAAGGCAGGTAGAGCATGTGAGAAATAAATCATAGCATGGTGAAAGTACAGTAAGTAAAGGTGAACTGGAAATATAAGATATGACAATAAATGTAAAAAAGGTGATTTGAACTATTAGAGCGATATGTGATCGGCTAGGGAAGCAAGAGATAGTTATCCACTTGGCCCGGCAATCCGCGGTGTACTCAACGGAGAATCATGCCGTCAAACCTAGATAACTGGTAATGGGGTGTCTGCAACACCCTACGTGAGGTGAGGGTGACGCTAGCAAAATATAGTTACATAAAGGTTTTGATCACATATCCCTTAATAATTTCCCCCATCCCCGAATAGTATCACGGATCCGGATATGGCACGTCATGACACGGGGTTCAAGAGAAGGGGGCCAGCCCACTCCAAAATTAGTGTCTATATAAGTATAGGAACACAGGAATATCACATACTCATATACCAAGAGAGTCTAGAAATAACATCTCATGACAGGATCCGACGTATACTAGTCCGCGAAACATCGTGTCAGGAATCAAGTAAAACACTAAGACTGAATCGGATATAGTAGATATCAAGATAATAAAAACTATCAGTTAATGTACTCGCCTGTGGTCCTGAGCTGATAAGGTGAACAGACGCTCAGAGTGATCACAGACCTAAAATAAGATGCTATGAGTCAAACAGGGCTTAACACTGAAAAAAGAAACTAATATAATCCATGAATGCAAGTCTAAGTCAAAACTAGGTCAAACTGAGTCATACTAGGTCATACTGGTTCATACTAGGTCACTGGAAGTCAATCCAAGTCAAACTAGGTTAATCGGGATCAACGGTTGACTTACAGTTGACTTTTAGTCAAAAAGTCAACTCTGGTCAACTTTAGGTTAACCCTAGGTCAAACTAGTCTAATGTTGACCAACTATTGACTTTCAGTCAACTAGTCAACTCTGGATTGGTTTCGGTCAAATCGGGTCGCTTAAAGACTAACTTTGACTCTCGGTTGACTTTTGTTGACTTTTGGTCAAAAAGGTCAACCGACGTCAAAACTAGTCTATGAACACCATATTCGATCATTACCAACCACGGGAATCAAGTTCTAACTCTATTTTAGGCTTCTAACACAAATATTCCATTTCTAGGCAAAACTAGTATTTACCCTTCTAAGGTAAATCCCGATACCTTGCCCAATACCAAGGAAACCCCGCAAATACCCATGGTACTAGCCTAGGCTCCTTAGGGTAGCTAGATATCAACCCATCTAAGGTTTACCTACCAAGAAATTTGGGTATCCTAGGTATTTAGGCCATGTTAGGATACGGGGTATTGATTTACCCTATTACCTTATCTATATCATGAATTTTACCCTTTTCTCTTCCACACTCATCTACACCACTCACTCTCATGATACACTCACATATTTATCACTCTCATAGGCTCTCCTATAGGTTTCCTAATAGTTTAGCTATAGGATATACTATAGGATACTAGTTTCACTCATAAGCCCTCACACACACACACAACATCTCACAAAGACACACACACACACACAAGGCTAATGTGTGGACTGATTTGATGGGTTTGAGGACTGAAATTTGTGGGTTTAAGGCTGTCATATAGTGGGGTTTGTGACTGAATTTGAAGTGGTTGGGTGGTGGTGTTAGGGACCAACAAGGACAGCCAAAGGGGGGTCCTTTGGGGACTGAAAATGGGGTAATATGGGGACAGCCCTTGCTGGAAGTTAAGGGCTGTTTGGGGGTGAGAAAGGACAGGTTTTGGAGTGAAGGGGGCTGCCATCAATGGCCTAAAATCTGGACAACAAGTGACCCAAAAGGGCAGCCACTTATAGGTATTTTTGGGGGCTGTTTTGATGGCAAAAAGGGGGCTGTTTTAGGGGTGTTGGAGGGGGTTTTAGGTGGGGACTGATTTCAGAAAAAATGGACAGCCATGGGGGACAGTTGATGGCTGTTTGGACAACAAGGAATGGGTTCTCTCCTCCCTCTAATCACTCTACAAACTCACCTCTCTATCTCCTCTCATAAACTCCTCTACTTCACACATCTCTCACATGTTTTCCCTTCTCAAACAAATCCACAAACACCACCACTACTAACATACACACACAAACACTCAATGCTCCCCTCTAGTCGAACCTGGCTTCTCCCTACACCAACACAAAGCCACACACACAACCATATATATCTATCCCATATATAAACAACATATATATATATATATATATATATATATATATATATATATATATATATATATTAATAGGTATGAAACCATATATACACACACACTCACTCACTCAAGCTCCCCCCTAGCTTGGCCGAACCTATCAAGTCCCTTCCCAAACATAAACAACATCACACCACATAATATATCCACATATATTCTACCATATATATATATATATATATATATATATATATATATATATATATATATATACATATATATATATATATATATACATATATTTTTATATATATATATATATATATATATATATATATATATATATATATATATATATATATATAGAATGATATATATATATCCATATATATATACATATACGAAATATATATATATATATATATATATATATATATATATATATATATATATATATATATATATATATATATATAATGATATATATATATCCATATATATATACATATAGGAAATATGAATATGTTACATTATGATACATGGAAAATACATTCTAAAAACATGAAAAATCTGGAATAAATGTAAGAACAACACAAAAACAATACACAAACAATATCCATGAGTCCAAATAGAGGGTTTTCCTATTAGGACACAATCCTACATATTGGACACCTCTAGAAATATCCAAATGGACACAAAATAGTCTCTAATGGAGTCACAACCATGGGAATCATTCCTATGGGTTTCATAACCATTCTACATGAAATGAAAATTATTTTAGAGAAGGGTTTTTACCTATTTGGAGATGGAACAATGGTGAGCTCTCAAAAAATGGAAGGAACCTTTGGAGAAGAAGAAGAAGAAGTGGATGAGAACAAGAAAATGATTTCTCTCTCCTATCCACCCCCTACACATGGCCGGCCAAAGCAAGCCCAAACCCCCTTTTTGACTAATTACAAGTTTGCCCTCCAATTGTTTTATTAGCTCCTTACAAGGTTGCTTAGGGTTTAGGGGTTAAAAAATGTAAATCTAGTGTTCTAATTAGGTCTAACCTAATCCATGGAGTCATGATTAATTCTTCTAACTTTTGATGGTAATATTGTGGGCCATGGCTAGCTAGTGTGTGGGCCCGCTAAGGTCAAAACTACCCCGGGTCCCCGAAACAAGTCAAAACAAGTCAGAATGAGTTGAAATTCGAACCCGATTCAAATAACCCCAAAATAATACAATAAATAAATAAATAATTCCAAAATAATTTTTAAAGTGGAAAATTATAAAAATACTCCTGTTTCTGGAAACTGGGGGTGACAAATCTATCCACCTTAAAAAAATTTCGTCCTCGAAATTAAAACCAAACAATAGTAAAATTTCAAATTCACAAGTCATGGCTAAAAATTTAAAATGATTAAAATCTCAAAAATCGAAGCAGAAATTAAATGACTAAATTTATAAAATTTAAAGTTACTCTCAAATATAAGTCTATCCACCTTAAAAGAATCATCCAAAAACTTAAAACAAAGCAAACACAGAAAATTCATGCAATTTGATAATCGTATGCGTCTGTCCAATAATCATGATACTCAGAATCTCCGTCATACTAGTGAGCAAGGCTACGATAATCACAGAGTCCTCAACTACGGTACATACCTCTAGAATTATGGTATTTAAAATTTTCGCATTGCCGCTAGCTTGGCAGCGAAAACCTTAAATTCCCACACCCTAGGAATACGTCCATAGTCCGACTATATGTCCTTACTCTACCTGCTAGCATGACCCTAGAGGATTCTAGAATCTCATAATCAAGACGACCTAGCCCATACGACTTATCTCAGAAAATTTCACATCACAAGAACAAAATTTTATCCAACGAGCAAGGAACAGATAGAATCGAAGTTCAAGACAGTTTATGAGGAAGCAATACGAAAATAAGATCGAAAGATTTGAACCTGCTATCTGCTCTGCTACTGCCTGAGTGGGCCCAACTGCCATGGCGAACGTGCGCCCTTGCTGGCCTCCTCTAGCCTGCCGCACTCTATCCTGGCCTGCCTGTCTGGCTGCACAGGCAGTACAGTCCCTCATCTAGTGATCTGGAGCTCCACAGAACAGGCAAACTCCCAGCCTCAATCTACAGACCTCCCCGGTGTGCCCTATCTTCTTGCAGAAGACACACTGGATGGCCTACCTCTCGTCCTGTCCCTGGTGCTGCTGGGCACGTGCCGGTGCCTGCTGGAACTGCAACTGAGCCTGCTGCTGCTGAAACTGCCTCTGTTGGAAGCGTGGGCGCTTCGCTGGCCCTACACTCGAACTAGTTCCAAAAGCGTCGTTGCTCCTCTTCGGCCTGAGGCCGAAATCCTCCTCTGAAATCTGAGCCTCCATAAGGATCTGCTCGAAGGTCACATCTCGTCGCCCAGATGTGCGAGTGCGCACTGCATGATTGAGACCCCTCCTGAACTTTCGGGCCTTGCACCCCTCATTCTGAACCAAACTGGGTACAAACCTGCTCAAGCGGAAGAACTCCGCTGCGTACTCGTCTACCGACGAGTTTCCCTGCACCAAACTGGCAAACTGTCCCTCCAAAGCTGACACGGCTACGTCCGGGTAAAACTTTTCCTTAAAGAGTTTCCTGAAGTCCTCCCAAGACAATCCCCTCACTGACGCATGCGGATCCGTGCGGTACCAAGTCAGCGCTATATCGAAGAACTGGCTCGCTGCAGATGTCACCCACAGACCTCTCGGGACCTCTGCCAAGTCCAGACTCCTCTGGACATCCTCTAGCCAGTCGTCCGCGTATAGGATACCCTCAGTACCCTTGAACTCCCGTGGGTTCATCTTCCTGAAATGGAGGTGTGTACCGGGCCTCCCCTGACCCTGCTGCTGTGCTGGTGCTCCCTGAACTGTAGCCTGTGCACCTTTCCCTACTACTGCCATAGCTAGCTGATGCGAGTTCTCTATGGTCTGTCGCAGCACCTCGGCCTGACGGTGCTATACCTCTGCCTGTGCTCTGTGTCTGCAACATCTGCTGCAGAAGGGCCATCATTCCCTGAGCATCTGTCGGTAGCTGAGGCGGCGGTAGAAGAATGTCAGGGATGACCATGGACGGTCTCGCTGCTGGAGGTGGAAGACCTCCTGAAACCGTCGCTGCAGCTTCCGCATGAACATCAGGGACTGATGTGGCAGCTCCCTGAACTGCAGCTCCCCCAGCTGGAGGTGGAAGACCTCCGAGAACTGCCGCTGCTACTCCTGCCTGAAGGGTAGGGACTGAGGTTACTGCTCTCTCGACTGCTACTCCCGTAGCCGGAGGTGGAAGACCTCCCGGATCTGACCTCACTGGAACTGTACTAGGCCCTGCCGCCTGAGAACGAGTCACCGTCATCCTGAAGATGAATTGAACCCAAGAGATCAATATGGCACAAGATAAGATATTATCAAAGGAGGACAATTGAATTCAAATGTAAGAAGAGTTGTCATGGTAATCAAAAGATCAGAATTTTCCTAAAATGTGATTGAGTAACTCCTACCATACCCTAGATCCTACGTCCTACTCGCAGGTTCATAATTAGCGCTCTAAGTCGAGCACCATTACAAGATCGTACTAATTGCGACACTGACCTGTATGGGCCACCACAAAAACGTGTCACGACCCGCACCCTGAAGAGGGCATGAGCACGTGGTTACGTCCAGCCTACGCCGCAGAATCGGCGGTAGAACGCTGTATATAGGGTCTGTAAATACTACGACTAAAACAGATAAATGTACCTGTACAGTATATATACTCCAAATGGAGGTGACATAGCAATACAGTCTCAATCACATATATTAAAACTAAGGTAGATAGAATGGAACAGAGATATGATAGATAAAACAGGAAACGAGTCCAGAATCCACAAGTCAGAGCTAACACAACATCCAGAGTCTCAGATAGTATAAGTATAAAGATACTACAAACTGAAAGTACTAGCTGGCTCGCAGGCCAGGCAAACCTAACTAAACTAGGCTACTCAGGGTGAGCAAAGTCCAGTGGCTCTACCAATAAGCCACGGTCTAAATCTAGTCCATCAGACTCAACCCCATAGTAGGTCGGACAGTCAGTCTCAGAGTCATCTGTAAAATTTATCAAAGGTATCCTGTTAGAAAAATGAGCAAGTACAAACACCAACAGCAGTTCCATATGAATTGAGAAATACTATAAGAGACAGCAATAATGAAATACAAGACAAAAGATATATGCGACTTGGGAACCATTTGAAGGCCGAGTTATAACCCTTGAACCAAACAAGGACCGGAGTTATAACCCTTCTTTCAAACAGGACTTAGTCTCAAATCATGGTACAGTATAAAAGGCAGGTAGAGCATGTGAGAAATGAATCATAGCATGGTGAAAGTACAGTAAGTAAAGGTGAACTGGAAATATAAGATATGACAATAAATGTAAAAAAGGTGATTTGAACTATTAGAGCGATATATGATCGTCTAGGAAAGCAAGAGATGGTTATCCACTTGGCCCGACAATCCGCGGTGTACTCAACGGAGAATCATGCCGTCCAACCTGGATAACTGGTAATGGGGTATCTGCAGCTCCCTATGTGAGGTGAGGGTGACGCTAGCAAAATATAGTTACAGGAAGGTTTTGATCACATATCCCCTAATAATTCCCCTATCCCCGAATAGTATCACGGATCCGGATATGGCACGTCATGACACGGGGTTCAAGAGCAGGGGGCCAGCCCACTCCAAAATCAGTGTCTATATAAGTACAGGAACACAGGAATATCACATACTCATATACCAAGAGAGTCTAGGAATAACATCTCATGACAGGATCCGACGTATACTAGTCCGTGAAACATCGTGTCAGGAATCAAGTAAAACACTACGACTGAATCGGATATAGTAGATATCAAGATAATAAAAACTATCAGTGAATGTACTCGCCTGTAGTCCTGAGCTGATAGGGTGAACAGACGCTCAGAGTGATCATAGACCTAAAATAAGATGCTATGAGTCAAACAGGACTTAACACTGAAAAAGAAAACTAATATAATCCATGAATGCAAGTCTAAGTCAAAACTAGGTCAATTTAGGTCAAACTGAGTCATACTCGGTCATACTGGTTCATACTGGGTCATACTAGGTCACTGGAAGTCAATCCAAGTCAAACTAGGTCAATCGGGGTCAACGATTGACTTACAGTTGACTTTTGGTCAAAAAGTCAACTCTGGTCAACTCTAGGTCAACCCTAGGTCAAACTAGTCTAATGTTGACCAACTATTAACTTTCAGTCAACTGGTCAATTCTGGATTGGTTTCGGTTAAATCGGATCGCTTAAAGACTAAGTTTGACTCTCGGTTGACTTTTGTTGACTTTTGGTCAAAAAGGCCAACCGACGTCAAAACTAGTCTATGAGTACCATATTTGATCATTACCAACCACGGGAATCAAGTTCTAACTCTATTTTAGGCTTCTAACACAAATATTCCATTTCTAGGCAAAACTAGTATTTACCCTTATAAGGTAAATCCCGATACCTTGCCCAATACCAAGGAAACCCCGCAAATACCCATGGTACTAGCCTAGGCTCCTCAGGGTAGCTAGATATCAACCCATCTAAGGTTTACCTACCAAGAAATTTGGGTATCCTAGGTATCTAGGCCATGTTAGGATACGGGGTATTGATTTACCCTATTACCTTATCTATATCATGAATTTTACCCTTTTCTCTTCCACACTCATCTACACCACTCACTCTCATGATACACTCACATATTTATCACTCTCATAGGCTCTCCTATAGGTTTCCTAATAGTTTAGCTATATGATATACTATAGGATACTAGTTTCACTCATAAGCCCTCACACACACACACACAACATCTCACAAAGACACACACACACACACAAGGCTAATGTGTGGACTGATTTGATGGGTTTGAGGACTAAAATTTGTGGGTTTAAGGCTGTCATATAGTGGGGTTTGTGACTGAATTTGAAGTGGTTGGGTGGTGGTGTTAGGGACCAACAAGGACAGCCAAAGGGGGGTCCTTTGGGGACTGAAAATGGGGCAATGTGGGGACAGCCCTTGCTGGAAGTTAAGGGCTGTTTGGGGGTGAGAAAGGACAGGTTTTGGAGTGAAGGGGGCTGCCATCAATGGTCTAAAATCTGGACAACAAGTGACCCAAAAGGGCAGCCACTTATAGGTATTTTTGGGGGCTGTTTTAATGGCAAAAAGGGGGCTGTTTTGGGGGTGTTGGAGGGGGTTTTAGGTGGGGACTGATTTCAGAAAAAATGGACAGCCATGGGGGACTGTTGATGGCTGTTTGGACAGCAAGGAATGGGTTCTCTCCTCCCTCTAATAACTCTACAAACTCACCTCTCTATCTCATCTCATAAACTCCTCTACTTCACACATCTCTCACATGTTTTCCCTTCTCAAACAAATCCACAAACACCACCACTACTAACATACACACACAAACACTCAATGCTCCCCTCTAGTCGAACCTGGCTTCTCCCTACACCAACACAAAGCCACACACACAACCATATATATCTATCCCATATATAAACCACATATATATATATAATACCACTATATATATATATATATATATATATATATATATATATATATATATATATAGATTAATAGGTATGAAACCATATATACACACACACTCACTCACTCAAGCTCCCCCCTAGCTTGGCCGAACCTATCAAGTCCCTTCCCAAACATAAACAACATCACACCACATAATATATCCACATATATTCCACCATATATATATATACATATATATATATATATATATATATATATATATATATATATATATATATATATATATATATATATATATATAGAATGATATATATATATATATATATATATATATATATATATATATATATATATATATATATATATATATATCATTCTATATATATATACATATATATATATATATATATATATATATATATATATATATATGTATATATATATAGAATGATATATATATATATATATATATGTATATATATATATATATATATATATATATATATATATATATATATATATACATATAGGAAATATGAATATGTTACATTATGATACATGGAAAATACATTCTAAAAACATGAAAAATCTGGAATAAATGTAAGAACAACACAAAAACAATACACAAACAATATCCATGAGTCCAAATAGAGGGTTTTCCTATTAGGACACAATCCTACATATTGGACACCTCTAGAAATATCCAAATGGACACAAAATAGTCTCTAATGGAGACACAACCATGGGAATCATTCCTATGGGTTTCCTAACCATTCTACATGAAATGGAAATTATTTTAGAGAAGGGTTTTTACCTATTTGGAGATGGAACAATGGTGAGCTCTCAAAAAATGGAAGGAACCTTTGGAGAAGAAGAAGAAAAAGTGGATGAGAACAAAAGAAAATGATTTTCTCTCTCCTACCCACCCCTACACCTGGCCGGCCAAAGCAGCCCAAACCCCCTTTTTGACTAATTACAAGTTTGTCCTCCAATTGTTTTATTAGCTCCTTACAAGGTTGCTTAGGGTTTGGGGGTTAAAAAATATAAATCTAGTATTCTAATTAGGTCTAACCTAATCCATGGAGTCATGATTAATCCCTCTAACTTTTGATGGTAATATTGTGGGCCATGGCTAGCTAGTGTGTGGGCCCGCTAAGGTCAAAACTACCCCGGGTCCCCGAAACATGTCAAAACAAGTCGGAATGAGTTAAAATTCGAACCCGATTCAAATAACCCCAAAATAATACAATAAATAAATAAATAATTCCAAAATAATTTTTAAAGTAGAAAATTACAAAAATACCCCTGTTTCTGGAAACTGGGGGTAACATATTTCCTGCTTTAGACTATCTTACTTGATGCTGACACGTTGGTAACACGAATTGGTAATATATGGATCCCTTCATGAGATGTTATCCCTCTCGGGAGCATCAGATACTTTTGTCATGTGTGTTTCACTTACATCACATATCATATGCTTCTATCATCATGAATCTTCGGGAATCAGCTAGTGACTCATGTACCCTCATGATCACCGAGCCTTCACGAATCAATTCATAAATCTCCCTTTATGGGCAACGAAGTATAATCATGAATCTTAACGTAACTTGAATGGATCCTTGTGTATTGATTGGGGATGGGGGAGTATAAGTGAACATGTGAATAAATCCAAGTAGTATAATCATGAATCAATTCCAAGTAGTGTAATCATGAATCAGTCCTTAGCCATTCACATGTTTATGCAGTACTCTGAATCACTAGCACTGTCTCTCTTCATATATATCATAGATATTTACTTACAGTCTCTCTTTTACATTATGCTATTTCTTCAGATCCTGTATTTTATTCTCTAGCATAATTACATTTCCTTTCCTGTTATGACTTATTGAGATGTATTATGCTCGCTCCTGTCCTGACTGGACCTGTTGATAAATTTTACAGATAGCTTGGAGGTTGCCTGCTAGCCTAGAGGAGACACATTAGAGGTTGTTTAGTTAACTATTTTCAGTTGTCTGGAGTTGTATTTATTTTATGGATTACTGTATTTGAGCTTTGAGATATATTTCTGGATTTGTGTATCTTAGACACTTAGGATTCTATCTGCTGTATCTCTTTTAGATTTCATGTTTTACCTATCTTTTATCTTCCTCTACCTAAGTTGTGATTGAGACTGTATCTGCTATGTCATCCCCATTCGGGGAGTATAAACTGCTTAGCCTTATACTGTTAGATGCATGAGACCTAGGACAGCGTTCTACCGCCGACACTGCGACGTAGGCTGGGCGTTGTTACGTTCTCGTGCCCTTACTCTAGGGTGCGGGTCGTGACACGTTTTTAGTGGTGGCCCACGCAGGTCAAGTTTGTGTAGTGGTATTCGAATTAGAGTACCACTACAGCCTGCAGTAGGAATAGGATATATTTTTGAAGGACTCAATCACAGTTAGGATCCCTTGAAAGATTCCTGGGACGACCCTTGAGAATCTTATTTAACTTCGATTTGAAAACTCTTTTTCCTTGATTTGATTTATCTTTACTTTCTGCTATTGAATTTGATTTGATGGATTATTATTGAATTTGAGTTTGTATTTATTGATTTTGATAAAGTTTGTTGAATTTTGAATCTTGATGTTAGCTATAGCATTCGAGTTTGTAGTTATATGATTTGAAGGATTTTGTTCATTTTTGAATCTTGATGATAGCTGTTGCATCCGAGTTTGTATTTTGATGGATTTTTGTTCATTTTTGGATTTTGATGTTCGTCGATAAATTTGATTTGATTTCTGGGTATTCATTGTTGATTTAATTTAATTTTTTTTGTCAAGATGAAATTATATGGGCTAGGTCATCTAAGTTATGGAGTCTAGTCTTCTACAGTCGAAGTAGCCAGCATGGTGAGGACATATAATTTGACTTGGATATATCTATCGGGTATGGGAATTTAAGGTTTTCGCTGCCAAGCTAGCGGCATCGCAAAAATGTTAAATACCATGATTTTAGAGGTATGTGCCCCTAAGTCGAGGACTCTGTGATTATCGTAGCCTTGTTTACTAGTATGGCGAGGATTTAGTGTACCATGATTTTGGACAGACGCATATGATTATCAGATTGTACCTTAAAGGTTTTCGAATATGTTTTTTCTACCTTGTTTCAGTCCTTCAAAAAAAATTATTAATTGTTTTGTTTGTTTGCTTCTCATTATTTAGCTTAGGAGTAGCTTTAGCTATTTTTATAAACCTTTGTGTAACTTCTTCTATGAATTTCTTCTTAATACAATGAATCGATGATTTTTCTAGACTTTATCTTGGATTTGATAATTTAGCTCTGGGTTTCAAAATGGTTCTTCCTTAAACAGATAAGTAAAACAGATTTTATCGTTATTTCTTTCTTGCTATTATTCTTGTATTAATAATAATAAAACTGTCTTGGTTACGTCAATCACCTGCTTTGCAATCATGGTAGGAATTTAAATGTTAGTCTTAACGTAGAATTAATTTTAAAATTGGGACATGAGAATGCATATGAATATATATATATATATATATATATATATATATATATATATATATATATATATATATATATATATAAATATATATATATAGCAGACACTTTGCCTGATACATATACATGCTACGTTTGATTTCCAACCTATCTAAATAAATATTAATATGTCGATTGATGTTAAATTCTCAAACCCCAATATTTCTGGTTCTCTGCATTTTCCAGTTTAAATTCGTAATTTAAATATAAATTTCATGTTATTAGTTTTGTCTACATAGCTGCACATGTATGATATCTACATGGTTTCAATTTTAAAGAAATTGGTGAAGTTATGCTAAATTTGTCAATCTGAGACTGTGTGCATATTAACACTTAATGTTGGATTTTAAATATTAGTTCAAATTGTTGTTTTAAATGTAATGTTTTGAGCTATATACGTTGTGGTATGTAGGGATATAAATTCAGGTTTCGTATTCTTACATGTTAGGTTGTGATAAACATTGGGTTGGTTTGATGTTCGAATTTTTCCAAAATCTTAAAACTGAATACATGTTAACATTTTTACATTGATTTCAATTGTTTAATTCAATTTCGGGTTTAATATGTAATATTGAACTGTGTGCATAGATAAATGTACGGACAGTATGTTAAGGTTTCTTCTCTATCATGTTAGGATATTGGAAGCATTGAGTTAGTTGTGATGTCTCAAGACCCCAAAAATCTGAGACTGTATTGTGTTAATATTACACTGGTTAAATGTTAGCTTATTTTCAGATCTTTTTTTGTAAATGCTGAACTAAAACTGGGTTTAACCTTTCAATACTAAGCTATAACCCTGTACAAGGACACACACACACACACTCTAACTTAGTATACATTGTCATGTAACCAAACCCTTCCCCTCTATGTTATGATTATATATCTAGATAGATATATATAGAGAGCTTAAGCATACATGTTATAATATATATAGATACATAACTAAATCTCTACCTCTTTATATATATATATATATATATATATATATATATATATATATATATATATATATATATATGTATGTATATGGTTAGCCATGCATGTTATGAGTAAATGAGTTGTGTATTGTAGGTTGTTTAACCAATATGCCATGATTAGTGTAACTTGATAGTTATTGTTTGAAACCCAAAACCTCCTATACACTTTCATGTATATTCATATACACACACGAACCACATGACCATTACATAATGCTAGTTTTCCCTCTCTAACGCTCCCTTTCTATATATATTGTGATTGGATTTCAATGCAAGTAATTTTCAATTCCTTAATTTTTGAATTTGATTTTTCTGTACCCTTTATAGATAATTGGTAGTTGCCTTTATTTTGTTTTGATAAGTACCAGTTTTCATATAGGATGGTAGACCGCCTTACAGTTTTGATGATTGGTTATTCTGTAACTTTTCTATTTTAGCACCCTGGATTGCTTGTGTGTTTTGATACCCTATAACCTTTTGGTTAGCATGACTAGTATACCTAGATGAGACTTACTACCACCGTATGCCATGACCCTGTATACCGTCCCTTTTGATGGTATGTTTTATTTAAGTTCTGGGACTTGATTGTGGGGGTTGCCCTAGAAGGAGTATGGATATTTTAATTTCGAGGACGAAATTTTTATAAGGTGGGTAGGATGTGAGCACCCTAAATTTTGGGTTGATTTTTTTTCATTTTTATTTTATTTTCTGATTGATTGGTTTCGATAAATAATTTATTCTGTTATTTTTTCTTAAGTGTACTTTTCCGTGCCTTTGATATTTGGAGTGTCAGGGATGTTCAACTCTGGAAATCTTCTTCACGAGTTTTGGAGTGGACATGATTACCTTCATGATGGTATATAGTGTCCCACTCAAACTTGTTCTCTTGTACTCTTTTTGCTTTGCAGAACTTCGGGTCGAATTAGACCATTTAATCATTAATTATTTTCCCACTCTTTTCCTTGATCATTTTTAGCACGTTACCGTGACTTTTCATTTGGGTGCACAAGACCAGTCAGTTTCTTGAAACCAACTTCTCATTGATGATCTACTCGAGACGCTAGTCACCCATGACCTTCATGTCCCACTCAGACACGCTATTTTGTGCTCCATTTGCTTCGCATAACTTTCCTGACACGTGACCCGATTTTATTTCACCCCACGGCGTCATATTCATTTTCCAACTTGATTTGTGGGTCCCCTATCGACCAAAACCTGTCCGCCCCAATTATGGACATAGCCCACATTGAGCCTACTACCCGTTGGACACTTGTGTCCTATTTATTAGAATCTCCATGTGCTACTTATTTATCCATGATCATCGATACCTAATTTTAATTCGATTATTGCACAATATCCGGTTTTGACCCAATCCGGCTCCACCGAGTCCAGCCCAGCCCCATGTTACTTTCCATCGGGACGCCCTCATTTTTCTGTATCCAAAAATAAGCTTTTCTACTTAAAGTATTGAGTGTGTACCCATTGATTTAAATCCCTCAATAAATCAAATCCCTATTTTATTTCCACCCTTGATTTCACTCCTAACCAATCCTAGCCATCTATTCCCACATGACAACTTTTTCTCCACACAAACTCCTCACAGCCAACATAGGCCGGCCCTAATTCCCAAGCTTCCCTTTTTTTATCTCTCTCTCTCTCCTTCATTAATTATCATCTCCTTTCTCTCTCTCTTCTTTCTAATATTCTTCAACACAACAAAAACAACTACAACAACAGCAACAAACCAACGACAACTCCACCAGCTCACCATACAACCCGACCCCCCCTGGCCGGAGCTCCGACCACTCCTGGTCGAGCTCGGCCGTCGGCCTCCACCACACAATCTCCTCCTTTCCTCCTCCTCCATCTTCTTCTTCCTTAAACCGCACCACCACCACCATCATCATCCGATCACTCCACCCAAGCCACCGCCGCCACTGGCCACGGGCCACCGCCCCTATGTCGCCGTGGCTAGGCTAGCCGTCCCCGCCGCCGCCGCCGTCGGTGTAGACTGGACCGCGCGAGCCCGGCCAGCACGGCGGCAGCAGCACGGCATTGGATCCCTTGAGAGATTCCTGGGACGATCCTTGAGAATCTTATTTTAACTTTGATTTGAAAACTCTTCTTCCCTTGATTTGATTTATCTTTACTTTCTGTTGTTGAACTTGATTTTGATGGATTATTGTCGAATTTGAGTTTGTATTTATTAATTTTGATGGATGATTGTTGAATTTTGAATCTTGATGTTAGCTGTAGCATCCAAGTTTGTATTTATATGATTTAATGGATTATTGTTCAGTTTTGAATCTTGACGTTCGTTGACAAATTTGATTTTGGTATCCATTGTTGATTTAATTTTATTTTGTGTCAAGATAAAATTATATGGGTTAAGTCATCTAAGTTATGGAATCTAGTCTTCTACAGTCACATTAGCCAGCATGGTGAGGACATATAGTCTGACTTTGGATATATTTCTCGGGTGTGGGAATTTAAGGTTTTTGCAGCCAAGCTAGCGGCATCGCGAAAATATTAAATACCACGATTCTAGAGGTATGTGCCTAAGTCGAGGACTTTATGATTATCGTAGCCTTGCTTACTAGTATAACGAGGATTTAGAGTACCATGATTTTGGATAGACGCATATGATTATCAGATTATACCTTAAATGTTCTTGAACCTGTTTTCTCTACTTTTGTTTCAGTCATTCAAAAAAAAATTAATTGTTTGTTTTATTTTATTTTGCTTCTCATTATTTAACTCAGGAGTAGCTTTAGCTATTTTTATAAACCTTGTGTAAATTCTTACTATGAATTTCTTCTTAATACAATGAATCGATGATTTTGCTAGACCTTATCTTGGATTTGATATTATAGCTCTGGTTTCAAAATGGTTCCTTCTTTAAACAGATAAGCAGAACAGATTTTATCATTATTTCCTTCTTGCTATTATTCTTGTATTAAATAATAGTAATAATAATAAAACTGTCTTGATTACATCAATCACCTACTTTGCAATCTTGGTAGGAATCTAAATGTTGGTCTTGATATAGAATTTGATTTTTATAATGGGACATGAAATGTATATAGTGGACACAGAAACTTGCCGACACGTATGCATACTACACTTTGATTACCAACCTATCAAAATACATATTAATATGTTGTTGATGTTTAAATTCTCAAAATCCTAATATTTCTGGTTCTCTGCTTTTCCAGCTTAAATTTATAATTTAAATATAAATTTTATGTTATTAGTTTTGTTTACATCACTGCACATGTATGTTATATACATGGTTTCAATTCTTAAAGAAATTGGTTGAGTTTTGTGTTTGAATTGTCAAATTTGAGACTGTGTGCATATTAACCCTTAATACTGGATTCCAAATATTAGTTCAATTTGCTTTTTCTAATGTAATATTTTGAGCTATATACATTGTTGTATGTAGGGATATAATGTTAGGTTTATACTCTTACATGTTAGGTTGTGATAAATATTGGGTTGGTTGATGTTCAAATTTCTCCAAATCCTAAAACTGAATACGTGTTAATATTTTTACATTGATTGCAAATGTTTAGTTCAATTTTAGATTTAATATGTAATATTTAGAGCTGTGTACATTTTTGTATGTAGGGATAATATGTTAGGGTTTCATCTCCATCATGTTAGGACGTGTTGGGAGCATTGAGTTGGTTGTGATGTTTCAAATCCCTAAAATCTAAAACTGCATTATGTTAATATTACACTAGTTTAAATGTTAGCTTCTTTTCAGATTTTGTATGTAAATGCTGAACTAAAACTGGATTTAATCTTTCAATACTAAGCTATAATCCTGTACAAGGACACACACACCCTAACTTAGTATACACTGCCATGTAAACCTAACCCTTCATCTCTATGTTATGTTCATATATCTATATAGATATATATAG
Source organism: Iris pallida (assembly GCA_029216955.1). Lineage (NCBI taxonomy): Eukaryota > Viridiplantae > Streptophyta > Magnoliopsida > Asparagales > Iridaceae > Iris > Iris pallida. The sequence continues at coordinate 1,410,990 of JANAVB010010193.1, read as the reverse complement.
AGTTTATGTATACATGTTATAATGTATATATATACATAACTAAATCTCTACCTCTTTATATAGATATGTATATGGTTAGCTATGCATGTTATGAGTAAATATGTTGTGTATTGTAGATTGTTTAACCAATATGCCATGAGTAGTGTAACTTGATAGCTATTGTTTTGAAACCTAAATCCTCATATACACTTTCATGTATATTTCACATACACATATGCCTACTATCTAACCATATGAACATGCCCACATACACCCATACATACACGAACCACATAACCTTTAGAACTTACAATTTAGTCTTAACATGATTAAGAGAATCCAATATATTGTGATTGGATTTCAATGCAATTGACTTTCATTCTTTAACTTTTGATTTTGAATTTTTTTTCTGTACCCCTTTATAGATAATTGGTAGTTATCTTTATTTTATTTTGATAAGTACCAGTTTTCATATAGGATGGTAGTCTGCCTTACAGTTTTGATGATTTGTTATTTTTGTATCTTTTCCAGTTTAACACCCCTGATTGCTTGTATGTTTAGCATGACTAGTATACATAGATGAGACTTTTACTACCACCGTATGCCATGACCCTGTATGCCATTCTTTTAAATTGTATGATTTAGGTAAGTTTTGAGACTTTGATTGTTAGGGACGAGACTCTAGAAGAAGTACGACCATCTTAATTTCGAGGACAAAATTTTTCTAAGGAGGGAGGATTGTAACACCTAGTTTTCCAAATGAGGGTAATTTTGAACTTTTGTAAAAGTTTATTATTTAATAATAGGATTTATGATTTATAGAAATTTTTAATTAATTTAATACTATTTAAAATTGGTGAATTATAATTTTGATGTGTTAGCTAGTAAACTCTAGAACTGTTGAGCCTAGAGACTAACCATGACCATGGGGACCTAACCATGTGATTAGAATGACTATTTACAACTTTTTAGGCTAAGGGTATTTTGGTCATTTTGTGACTTTTGAATTATTTAGGATTTTGATTAATTGGTGAATTTTAGATTATTTTAATAATATTTAAATTGATGTATTATGATTTTGGTCATTTTTCATATTTTAATATTTTGGGAAAATTTTATATTTTTAATATTGTTTTTATTGGATTTGTTTAGTCGGGTTTGAGTTTCGTCTCGTTCCGACTTGTATTGTGACCCGGGTAGCTTAAACTCTAGATGGGACCCAATATTAAGTTAAGCATGGCTCACAAGACCCAACATTTAAGTTAGTTAATTAAACTAATTTTTATCATGTTAGAATGGTTAAGTTAGAGACTTAAAACTAGATCATTTTGACCCCAAACTTGAACCTAGTCTAGACTTAACCATATGAGACTAAAGAGGGGCAATTAGGACATTTTCCATTAGCCCTAATGGACACTTTATGGCAGCCACCTTTAGGGGAGAATGATTCATTTCATTCATTACAATCTTGCCTCTTTTATTTTCCTTTGTTCTTCCCTAATTTTAGAGAGCCTTCCCATTGATTTGATCTCCAAATCAAATCATTCCTTCACCAAACCTTCCCTCAATCATTCCCATTCTCCAAGGAAAGGGTGCTACCAAGGATTGGAAGAGGAGTGCAAGGAGGAGTGTCCACTTTGAGGGATCTTCGTATCGGAGCCGTGTCCTAAAGGATTTTATTGGGATTCCACTCCCAATAGGTAAAACCCATCATCTAAATCGATTTCCTTTGCATATAAATTAGTTTTGAATCCGTAGGATCCATCCTCATGCATGTGTCCCATTTAGATTCAAATTTGAGGCCATTTGAAGCTCTCTTGAGGATTTTAGATATGTGTTTTGTGTCCGACTTGATAGATCCCAAATTAGGACACCCCATGTGTATATATGTATGATAATAGTTTAAATAGATATTTAAATTTAGTTTTAGAATGGTTAGAGAGTGGATTGATCTTAGTTAGGATGGTTAGAATGAGTTTTATTTAGATACCTATGTTTGTATCCAAGTATCTTGGCCTATATGTGTTCTTTTGTCCAAAACAACTCAAATTCGTCATAATATTTATCCACGTTTTTATTAACCAAATCAACTTAGAAATGTCATAAATTTTAGCTTAGAACTCTATTTATCTTCCATTTTTTTAAAAGAACCGTATCGAAGTTAGCTTTCCAAATATATATTTTAATAAGCCAAATTCTTTCTGTAACTTTTTGTAGAATTATTTAAGTGTCAGCTGTACGGAAGACGAACGTGTTTCGGTATTTTTGCGATTTTGGAAGCTTTCGGACACGAAAATATGATCCGTTTGAAATTTCGGAAAGCTAACACGACGGGCTACAACATATTTTAATCCTAGAATTTAGTAGAGGCCCAATTGGTATAGTATTGGTTTTAAGTAGAAGAGTGACTATACGATATATGCATTTTGTGTAACATATGAGCCTATGTAGTATGGGTATTAAATGAATATAAATTATGTAATACATGATATGTTAGATGAATGAAATGATATATATATATATATATATATATATATATATATATATATATATATATATATATATATATATCCTCTTTACATTAATGTATATATATGGTTGAATGCAAGCATGTAGGAATGCAATTAATATAATGTATGTAAGCAATGCATGAATGAAAGAATGATATACAATATATGCATGAAAGTATATAATGAATGCTATATATGAATGCAAGGTATACATGTAATGATAGATATGAATGCATAATATATAAATAATATAATATAATATATAATGATAGCATGTATGGTAATGTAGAATATATGATGCAAGCATGTATATGTCCACTGTTTTCCCTTTTTCTTACATTTTTCTTCCCTTTCCTTTCCATTTCAGTTTTTTCCTTTTTTTCCTCTTCTATTTTTACATGTTATATACAATGTATATAATGTATAGATGAATGTAAGTATGTAATATGCATGAATGAATGTCATATATGAATGAATGAATCAATCAATGGTATAAGTAAAATATAATGCATTGTAATGAATGTTAACATATATAATGTATAAAAGCATGTATGTAAATGTGCATGAATGTATATATCTATATAACTATGTAAATATGCATGATGTAACATATGCCTATATATATAAATATGTATGTAATGTGGATATGCATGTATGTATGAAGGTATGTATTTATATATATTATCTATTTTATATTATGCATTGTTGTGGTTCACATTGTCTTGTGATTGTGTGAGTGCTAGCCTAGGCTTGGTTAGGCCTAGTGAGACTTGTTAGACTTGTTTGGGCTAGGACTTGACCTAGTTGACCTAATTTGACTAGTGTGGTTGACTAGAGTTGACCAAGTGCTGACTTTAGTCTAGTTTGACCTAGACAGCATGCAGATGCATTGTACATTTTATTTATCATCTCTCGTATACATCTTGACATGTGTTGATCTAAATAGGACTCTGTGGCTTCAGTTTGGACCTCTATACCTATCAGTTGTTCAGGTTATCAGGCGAGTACATTCTCTGACCGTTTCATACTTGCTAGAACGTCTATTCTTGCCATAGATTAATTTACTTGATGCTGACACATTGGTAACACGGATTGGTACTATATGGATCTTCTTTTGCGATGTTATCTCCTTTGTGTTCACTAAATACATATTGTGATGTGCGTTTCACTAACATATTGTATTTATTGAATACCCTTATCATTGTACACTCATTGTGCATATTGTACTCTCATTATCACATTGAGCTCTATTGTACAAGCCATTGTATAAGGTAACATAACTGAATTGGATCCTTGTGTATTGATTGGGGAGGGAGAGTAGAAATGGTTATGTGATCAATCCTATTGTATATGTCCATTGTACACCCACGTACAAAGGAGTCCCATTTTATTGTACAACCTAGCCCGTTTACATAACCATATTGTACTCTAAATCACATATTGCTTACAGTTCTTACTTATCATATATAGATATTTACTATTATCATATCCTTCTGTTTTTCATATACATTTTCTTTCAGCGTTTCATGTATCTTACTCTATTGCACGTTATATTTTCTAACCTGTTATGATCTGTGTGAGATGTATTGTGCTCGCTCCTGTCCTGACTGGACCTGTTGATAAATTTTACAGATAGCTTGGAGGTTGCCTGCTAGCCTAGAGGAGACACAGTAGAGGTTGTATAGATAGATATTTTAGTTGTATTTACTTTATGGATTACTGTGTTTGAGATTTGAGATGTTTCCTGGGTTTGTGTATCTTAAACACTTAGACTTCTATCTGCGGTATCTCTTTGTGGATTTTATATTTTATCTATCTTTTATCAGGCTCTACCTTAGATATGATTGAGACCGTATTTGCTATGTCACCTCCATTCGGAGTGTATATACTGTACAGGTACCTTTATATTGTTAGATGTTTGACCTAGGATAGCGTTCTACCGCCGACACTGCGGCGTAGGCTAGACGTACCCACTTCTCGTGCCCTTACTCTAGGGTGCGGGTCGTGACAAAAAGCACCAATTGCTCTAGGTAGAACACCTACTGAAGCTCCCTTGAAGATACGGCTCAAGGGAAAGCCGCCTCAAACATCGGCTCCCCTTGTGGCAAAACTACAGGGGAAGGCACCAATCACCGAGGGCGCAGTTAAGGCACCTCTGAATGTGCGTCTTAAGGGCAAGCCGCCGTGATCATCTGTCTCATCCAAGCTGTCGAAGAAGGCCCACATAGCCCTCTCGGACCCCAAGATCAAAGCTGTGGTGGACTGTCCCGATCCAATTTCGGTACTCACAGATAAAGAGTTAGGGGAATATATCTCTATTGATGTAGATGTACCCTCTCTGGACAATGTAATCCCGTGGGACAAAATCTCGTATTTCATTAATAATAGAGTGTCTTTTAATTATTCTAGTCTTCCACATTGGAATGCCATGTATATATTAGATAACGCTCTACGGTCGTTGCAAACACAAATAACGACCGTCCATCATGTAAATCGAGTTTCCGAAGGGGTCTGTTTTGTAGTCCCACCGCGGAATCGAGACGAAGAATCTATCATCTACGGCAAAGTCGAGCGTCATCAAGACCTCCCGCCACTCGAGCAAGAACCAGATACCGGCAGAATACAAGTCTATCGGTACACGGACAAGGCAAAGTACCTCATCCAAAAGATGGGTTACGACCTAAAAAGCAACAAAGGCTTGAACTACGGCAAGGGTCGACGTCTTCCTCTCCGGCTTCCAACACCTAAAGGAAAGCCGCAGGACTACTATCATCGAACTCGACGGGGGGTGGGCTATGTCACGCCGCTGTCAACTCCAGAGAGTTCGAAGGCGGAAGAGGTAGAACATTCTCATTCATCCGAAGCATCAACTTGGGATTCCGATACCAGTATCGGCTCAGTCTTCAAGAAAGTGCTATCAGCCAACATGGCATCTGCACAACCTCAAGAAGATGAAGACGAAGACCAAACGCCAGAATTCTTCGAAGAAGAACCCTGGGCTCAACGCCTAGGAGAATAGTGGGAGTCTCGTTTTGAATTTCGCGAACCCCCTACCGAAGACGAAGTCGAGCAGATCGACCTTGGGGATGGATCTTCTTACAAACCCATCTTCATCAGCAAAAGCTTAAAAGGAGATGACCGGGAATCTTTAATCCTGCTGGCTAAAGAATATATCGTTGTCTTCGCCTGGAGCTATGAAGACATGCCGGGACTTGATCCCCAGATCGTTATGCCCTTCGGCTTGAAGAACGTCGGTGTGACATACCAACGAGCTATGAGCACCATCTTCCGTCAGTATCTGCGTAAGACAGTTAAATGCTATGTTGATGACATCGCAGTCAAGAGCCGTCTCAAAGAAGATCACCTACAATACCTTAAGACAGTCTTCGATATCATGCGGGCACATCAACTCAAGATGAAACCCGTTAAATCCTTTCTTGGGGTTTCTAGCGGAAAGTTCTTGGGCTTCATTATCACGGCGAAAGGCATTTATGTCGATCCCGAGAAGACCAAAGCCATCCTTGACATGGACCCTCCGAAGAACCTCCGAGAACTTCGAGGCCTGCAAGGGCGTCTGGCATACATCCGGAGGTTTATAGCAAACCTTTCCGGAAAATGTCAACCCTTCACCCAGCTCATGAGGAAAGGGGTCTCTTACGTCTGGACAGAGGAATGCCAAAAAGCTTTTGACAATATCAAGGCTTACTTGACAAGCCCGCCAGTCCTGGTGGCACCCGTCGCCGGCAAACCATTTCTCCTCTACGTCCGTGCCATGGATCATTCCCTCGGCGCTCTGCTGGCTCAAAACAGCGATGCAGGCTATGAGCAATCTATCTACTACCTCAGTATAATACTGATCGGGACCGAACACCGGTACAACCCCGTTGAAAAAGAGTGTTTGGCTTTGGTATTTGCCATCCAGAAGACTCGCCATTATGTCTCGGGCCAGACAATTCATGTCATCTCCCGAGTCAATCCACTCAGAGTTCTTATGACGAAGCCAGGATCATTAAACTCTCGGCTAGCTACGTGGGCAATCCTGTTAACGCCATACAACATGGTGTTCTTTCCACAAAAAGTCGTCAAGGGTCAGGCTCTGGCCGACTTTTTAGCTGCACACCCTATCCCAGAGTCCTCAAGACTCTATGAAAACATCCCGGATGAGGTCCAAGAATCAAACGTCACCGAAAAAAGCTCCATCTGGCGGATGTTTTTTGATGGCGCTTCAAGAACAGGCCCCAAAGGCCAAATTATCACAGGAATGGGGGTAGTCCTAGTCTCCCCCGATCAGCTGGTCATCCAGCGTGCCTACTCCCTTACGAAGCCATGCTCCAACAATGTTTCCGAGTACAATGCTCTCATCATGGGACTCCAGCTGGCACAACAGCTGGGGGTGGATCATCTGGAAGCCTACGACGACTTACAACTCGTCGTTAACCAGATCAGAGGGCAATACGAAGTTCGCCATGAAGATCTGATTCCTTGCCATGAAGTTGCATTGAACATTATTTCAACCTTCACCAAGTTCTTCATCGAACATATACCTCATTTACAAAATCTGGAGGCTGACGCTCTGGCTAGCCTCGCAGCCTCATTGGCTGCATCCCTCGGGACTCAACACTACGTCACGGTAGTTGGTCGAGACTTGGTCTGTCCTAAAAACAACCTATGCTCACAAATGGCCCATGCCATGTCAACAAGTGCTGGTGTTAATGTCCGAGACTGGAGGTTCCCATTCATCGACTTTGCTATCTACGGAATTCTCTCAGAGGACCCGAAAGAAGTCGTCTTAGTCAGGAGGCGCTCCCTTCGATTCTATTACAATACAACTACTAAAATGTTGTATCGACGCTCCTACGATGGACTTCTCCTTCGATATTTATCCAACGAAGAAGCAGCCGAAGCCTTTCGAGAAGCTCACGATGGAACCTGCGGGGCCCATCAACCTGGCCCTAAGTTGCAGGATCGACTGCGACGTATGGGCTACTACTGGCCAACCATGGCAGCCAACGCTGTCGACTATGCTAAAAAGTGCCATGTGTGCCAGCTTCACAGTGACTTCATCCATACACCGTCAGAACCACTACATCCTACGGTCGTCTCCTGGCCCTTTGAAGCCTGGGGCATGGACATTGTAGGATCAATCACCCCTCTTTCATCAAGGGGACACCGCTTCATCCTAGCCATCATCGACTACTTCTCTAAATGGGCAGAATAAGTTCCACTGGCGGAAGGAAAGAGCTCTAGGGTGGTCAGCTTCATCAAGCACCATGTCATCTACCGTTTTGGGGTACCTCGGAGGATTATCCACGATAACGGTCCTCAGTTCATCAGCCATGTTTTCAGCAGATTCTGTGACAAGAATCGCATTCAAAATGTGGCATCAACCGCCTACAATCCGGCAGCAAACGGATTGGCCGAGGTATTCAATAAGACTATCGTCAGGCTATTCAAAAAGGTCGTGTCATCCAACAAACGTGACTGGGACGAAAAGCTCAGCAAATGCCTTTGGGCCTACCGTACAACGGTACGGACCCTGACAGGCAACACACCATTCTTTCTGGTCTACGGAAGCGAAGCGGTACTGCCACTCGAGATCCAGATACCCTCACTCCATGTAGCGATCACAAATCAACTAACAGAGGAAGACAATCAACGTCGCCGTCTGCAAGAATTGGAGACACTTGACGAAAAATGTCTCCTAGCTCAACAGCGCATAAAACTCTATTAAGCCCGTATATCACAGGCTTTCAACAAGAAGGTCAAGCAGAGGACTTTCCAAGTAGGCGACCTGGTTCTGGCAGTCAGGAGGCCGATGGTGTTGACTCATAAGACACCAGGAAAGTTCAAACCCAAGTGGGAGGCACCTTTCATCATAGAGACGGTATACTCAAATGGTGCTTACCGCCTCGCCAAACCCAATGGGGACTTGTTCATGATGCCCATCAACTGCAAGTTCCTAAAGAAGTACTACTCTTGACATCCTTCAGACATGTACTTCTATCTCCACCCAACAAGGGAGTCTACGGACCCAATCATCAGGGCTCACATACAATTCCCTTCCATAAAATCTTACGCTTCCGGAACCCAGCTGTTTCGTGGCATTCTATTCTCTAGTAGAAGGACAACCACGTCCACATTACCTCTGAGTTGTTCCCCTACACCCGACAAAGCGGAATCTTAAACTCCGTAAGACTACGCTACCCATCATGTTTACCACGTCCACATTAACTCTGAGTAAACATCCCGTACAGACAACCTCTGCGTTGCCGTACATTGATTGCAGAACTTCCACGTCCACATTACCTCTGAGTAGTTCCGCGTATCCTCCAGAGTCATTCCTACCACGTCCATAACACCTCTGAGTAGGAAGATTCTATCATTTGAATCCCATATTTGCCACGTCCACATCACCTCTGAGCAAACATGTCGGTTCTCTCAAACTTATTATCTGTACCTAAAAAACCAAGGTACGCAAAAGATAATAGGCCCACACAAATCATCAAGTTCATGACAACAAAAATGAACACACCACAAAAACTCTGTATTTTTTATTCAAAAGTAAAGGATTACACCCCCAGCAAGAGTTGCAAATTACACCAAAAAAAGAAGAGGTTACAATCCCTAAACATCCCCGGGGTTGGCCGAAAGCTCTTCAATCCGACGCTTCAAGTCTGCCGCCCGAGTCTCTACGGTCGCCAAGATCCGGTGTTCGGCCTCTTGACGCATCATTTCTATGGCCTCAGGAGAAGTATCATCCTCATGCTTTTCGTCCAGCTGTTGCCGCTGCTGGGCCAGGAAAAGAGCCTGGCGGGTGAAAGCCGCTTCCTCCTCCTTAGATGTTATATGTTCAGCCTGGACTCGCTCAGCATCTAACAAGAGTTGGGCCCATTGGTCTTCAAGGAGACAAATCTTGGCATTAACCTCCGCTATACTAGCGTCCAACGTGGCTCATAACTCCGTCTTCTCCTGCGTGGACTGAGATAACCTCTCCACTGCAGCCTCAGTTTCAGCCACCTCGCGTTCCCAGACACCCACGGTGGCCTGATAAGAAGACTTAGTCTCAGCGATCAACTTCTCCTTCTCCGCGTTTATCAGGGCGGAGAGATCATTTCGCTGGATACACTAAAACTCGAAAAGCAGCTGCTCCAGCTCGGCCACCGAGGCCTCTAGAATCTCGGCCATATAATCATGGCCCTGGTGGGAACGTATCAGACCGATGTGAGGGAGTGCCAGGGTTTTTGTCGTCGCAAAACTCCCATTGGCATCTATCACTGCCGATACGCCCCTCTGCAGCATTTTATACACTGCCTCAATAATAAACTTCACATACTCATCTGCATCCGCCAGCACCTGCAGCGTCATAGTAGGGGTTGGAGGAGCTGCTCTAGACAGCGGACCGGAAGAAGGCCCGCCGGCTTCAGTCTGCGAGGCTGAAACCTCGGCATCAACGGACTCTTCCTCAACAGGGGCTTGACTACTAGCCCGAAGAGCCAAAAGAACAGAAGAAGCCGAGAGAGGCGTCGATATCGTACCCCAAGTAGAAGGAGCAACAGAGGGTTCCAACAAACCCTTACCCTTCTCAAGCTCGGAGAGACCACCGATGTCAGGGGCTACCGTATCCGTCCCCAGCACTCTATCAGCAGGCCGTACGGGACATTCCCCCTCCGACAGAGCAGCAAGATCAGCACTTATTTCCTGACTCGGCTCTTTTGGAGTCAGGATCGGCGGACGAGTCTCATTTTTACCATCAAATCCCTCCGCAGGGATAGAATCTGTCGCTACCTCCCGGTCGGCAGCCCCCTCACCCTCCACTGCTGAGTCTAGGGTAGGGCTCGGCAACACTGCAGCCGACCTCCCCTCATCATGACAAAGAGGGGAATCAACCCTCTCCTCTGTTTCAATCACGTCTGTTGTCCCCGCAACAGGCTCATGCATCTCTAGAGGAACGTCATCTGAAGATGATAAACTCCACTCCACTTCCTCATCTGGAAGCCCCGTGTCTGCTGGACCCTCAATGTCTAAGGCTCCCACGACGGCTTGTACCATCTCGGGAACTGCTTCAACCTCAGCTTCCCTTCCAACATAATCTGGAGATACAAAAATCTCCGCCGGAACGACATTGTCAGGATTCTCCTCCACGGAAGACATTACAATCGGAGGAATGCACTCGTGAGAAGAGCTTGCCACCTCCTTCAGTTTACTGACGCCCGGTTTCAAAACCTGGGTCTTCTTCTTCAACGGTTCCTACAAAAGGAAAGCATATGTCACAAAAATGACAAAATGAGCCAGATTATGGAAAATGTCTTTACCTCAACAGAAACTGATTCCATTAGCGTTACAGGCGGCACTCTGTAGCCTTTGGAGTCATTATTTTTCTCGGTCTTTTTGGTATAGACGAACCGGCTTCTGTGTCAGCCCGCCTCTTCCCAGCAGGAAGATCTTCCTGAATACCTCCCGTTAATGCTACAGCAGCAGCCCGATATTCTGCCAACTCTGGTGGACGATATAACCGAGCCGCCATCAACATGTTCTTCGTAGCCTCTAGCTGAGTTCTAATGATGAAACTGGTCTCCCTATCATAATTAGGAGGCACAGTATTCATGGTGCTATACAGCTTAACGGCCGAATACAGGATCTGTGGCCGAGGGTTGCGAACTGGCGTATTGAAACGAACACCAGTGCACCCGGCATTGTAATATTGCCAACTCCGAGCTCCATCCAGTAAACTTCCAGCAAACCCCAGACTGTTACCGGGGTTTCGTAACATTAGCTGGGTGTAACCAAACTGGCGAGCAAATCGGCTTGGCAGATATGGCTCTAGATAACACTTATTTTGGTTGCGATAGACCAAGTGGGAAGGCCGAATACTCTGCAACCAATGAAATCTCCATTTCGGCAGAGTGATCGCATCCTCACCAGAGTCTTCCAAATCTTGGTCAGCCTCGAAATCTTTGAAGATGGGACTGACCTTGACGATCTCCCACCCCTGAAGATAAGACTCTCTTGCAGACGGGGACGCCGGTGTGCAACCACTTCCTCTTGTAGAAGCGGCGGATAAAGGCGTCACCTTCAACGTGATCCTCTTCAGGACCTGGACTCATCACGTTCGGGTGATGCAGAATCAACCATCCCATCAGATAATAGAATGGTAGCTCGGTCCGGGGAAAGTTGTCGTTCCTACCTCTCCCATGGATCACATCATCAGCAAAAGTCCTCAAGCCCCGCAACAGGTTACACACCATCGCGGGAAGGAGAGCCAAAGGGCGACCAAAAACCAATTTCACTGCTGGCAAAATAAGGTTCCGGTTTACCCTCTCCACGGAGCCAGATCCGCCCGAGAACACACAATTACGGAGCCATATCATCAAGTATGCAGTCAATACTGCCTTGGATGACATCTGGTGCACACAGTGCCAGAAACAGCTGTACGCGTCTTCGCCACTCTCATTTGAATGGGGGGCCCTCTCGTCTAGTCGGCTCATTTCGAAAGTTACTTCCGTGGATTTCAGCCCCTAGGGAGTCGTAAACCGGATCTTTGAGGAGTCTGCCAAATCCTGCTTGAAGACGTAATCCCTCCAAGCAGTTACATGAGGCTGAGACTTGCCTTTGTCCTTCCGTTGCATCAGATAATGATAGCTTGTCACCTCTTTGAAAACAGCCATCATCTCTGGGTCCCTCTTTTCCAGAACGATGATCTCTTCATTTGAGGGGAAATATTTCTCGTACGGTTCCGAGCCCCAGGAAAGCTTGGACACCTCGTACATCTCATGGAGGGCCAGTCCCAACTCCCATACTGGAGTAAAGAAAGTGCCAGTCTAGGTATTGAACATTTCCAAGAGCGCAAGAAACATATGCTTGTTGAGATCCACGTCCACCTGTGTGGTACGGATAGCGGCCGTCAGCCCAATCTCTTTAAGCTCAGCCTTGAACTTCGATAACACCCAAAGGGTCAACTCGTCCCACTTCAGCACATGGTGACACCAACCTTCAACCCTAAAGCCACCTTTCGGATACATAACCTTCGATGTTAGCATATGATTCGCAAAAGTCGAAGCACTAAAGGAAAAGGTGTCATTAGGGACCTCACTATAAAGGCTCCCACGACACAAAGTTCGGCAACTGAATGAGGGGCCGACTCGCGAGGCGGCCAAGGTATCCCTTTGATTCGAAGTAACATCAATCGAAAGAGTACCCCCACTGTCCCTCCTTGAGAAGGAGTAAGTTTCCATGACATCCTTCTCTTGGAAGCTAAACGGTAGAAGGCCGTCAGCGGCAGTTGGCGTTCAAGTTGTCGCATGTACAGAACCATGCCCTTCGCAGAGAAGAACCAGTCTTCTTTGATCTCCAGTATCTTCGCCTCGGTAGAGATCAGTCGGTCACCGAATAGAAAGACAGGTTTCAAGAAGGTCACATCCTCGGACTCAGCAGATTCCAGTTTGCCGCTCTCCATCATACTCTGGAGGAAAACAGGCGATTGATTCTGGATTTGCAGCATTCTCTCGGAAGGCTGATTCAGTAGGATAGCAGCCTTCGCGGGGTTAATAACCTCCTCATCGAAATCAACTCCCATTTGACAAAGAGAAGCATCCAGAAGGACTTCATTCAGCAAAGGGATAGTCATCGACACTGATACAGCAAAAACAAAAGTCATGCAAGAAACCTTAAGAAGACAAAGTATGTCAAGCAGCCTGGCGCATCACTAGGGTCTAAACCCATACGCGTTAGCAGTGAAGCTTCGGCGCATCATCAGGGTGTAAACCCATACGCGTTAGCAGTAAAATCTCGATGCATAATCAGGGCCTAAACCCATACGCGTCGGCAGAATAGCCTCGGTGCATCATCAGGACAAAAGTCCATGCGCGTCGGCGACAAAGAGTTAGGGCACAACAACATGATGCAAGTCAGCCATGTGCTCCAAACTCGTCTAAAAAAGTTGAAAAGATGACACCCACCCGTCACCGCAGGCCGAACGTCGGCCGGAGTCACAATGGTGACAGGAGCGTCCTCTTCGATGAACTTCGCAGGCTCCTTTCCCTTGTCAGCACCACCGCGAGGAGTCTTGGAAGCCATTTCTTGCAAGAAGAAAGTTAGGGTTTTTTTTCAAAAGAAGAACTCTAAAAAAAGAAGAAAGCAAAGAGAGGAAGAACTCTCTCTCTCTCCATCTCACGCCTATTTATAGGCGCAGTCGCACGCGTGAACCGATGAAGTGTGACCTCAGCCGCCGCCTCGGGTTCTGTGAGGTGACAACTGCAAATAAATCCAAAAAGATCATCATTAATCTTCTTGGATATCGAAGCGTTATCATTTGCATTTACTGAGAGGAGCATGCACCCTATCACTGATGCACGGAGCAATCATGCGCCCGAACAGTCATGCGCCCCGTTGAAAATGCCACCATGCTTCTTATTCAAAGTATTCCAAAACTTGGCAAAAAGTTTTGAAAACTTTGAAGGGGGTCTTGTAGAGCATGGAATTTCAGGACCAAAAATCCTATGCGCCAAACATTACATGCGCCAGGGAGCTCAGAGGAAGTACTTGGCACAGCAAAGCAAAAGTATAGACATTAAAAGAGGATTCTTATTTCATATAAAGGTTTATTACATGTCTAAAAAAGAGCTGTACAAAGAAGAATTTCTACAAAGAGAAGACCCTAAGTCTACAGCTAGGTGCAGCAACCACCATGCGCTCTCAAACAGGCGCATCTCGCCATGCGCTCTCAGCCAGGTGCATCCATTTAGCAGCTCAATTTTGTGCATCCTCAGTTATGTGCATCCCTTCAGCAGCTCAGTTATGTGCCGCCCTTCAGCGTCCCAGTCAGGCGTATCATGAAGTCTCAGCATATGTGCCATCAAATGCTTCGACTAATAAAGCATTTATTGAGCAGAACGAGGGTGGACAATCAACCCTCTAGCTGGAGGAAGAGCTCCCCAAACCAAGGAAGAGGAGAGCACCGCAATCGACCCGCGACTAAAGGAGCAGCTTTTAACCCAACCAGAATGGGCAACACCCACTCTAGCAGAAGGAGAAGCTCTCCCAAAGACCAAGGAAGATGATCGGGGCACCGCAATTCCGATCTGCGGCTCTTCCGACATAACGGAGACGAGGCTCGAGCATCCCGATCTTTGGATGCAACAGACACCTTCCGCCTGCCTCAGAAGCCCTCGACTCCGACTTTTGGATGTAACAGTCACCTTCAAGTGCATCAATGAAGACAATACGTCGTATCTTCACCCTCGGGAGCATCTCGTCAACAGAATGTGCTCGGGCAAACAAGTTTATTTCGGGAGGATGTGAGAGAACGAGAAGCAAACCCTCTCTATGCCACTATTTATAGGCCGGGCAAATCAAACCCATGCGCCAAGTGGCTGGCTCTTCGAATCCCGTGCAATGAATTTGTATTAATGGTGATGAACCTGACGCTTCGAATTCAGCCAAGTCAAAAACGGCTATTTAAAGCACTCGAAGAACGTAACAGTCGGGCCCATAAAGACGTATCATGCAAACGGATGCGCCGGCCAGACCGCACATCATACTGATGCGCCCATCAACACCAAGCACCTCATAAGGATGTGCCTCCATGCGTCCCCATGTGCCTAGTGGAACGTCGATCGATGCGCCCACTTAATAGCCCATCACCTGTCAAATAATATTAAATGCTGAAGTCTGACAGAGTTGACAGCACGTCCCCCAAGGACTGAACGATTGACAGCTTTTTCAGAAGACGAAGCGTCGTCGACGTCAGCATCATCATTGCTTTCCTCCGTCGGTTACAAGACACGTGGCCGCCCAACCATCTCGTATGCACCTCCGCAGCCATGTGCCTAAATCTCTGCATGCACCTCAAAAGTCGTGCGCCTCAGACTTTTCTCTGATCCCTAAAGACAGAAGTAAAGTCACTACTGAAGCCCCGCATGCGCCTCAAAAGCCATGCGCCCCGACTGGTTCGTGACTCCTAAAGGTTACGAGCCAAAGTCTCCTCATGCGCCTAATCCCAGGCGTATCCTATCAGATCACTCTCTACCAAATCCGAGATCTTCGAGCCATGGACTTACGACACGCGTCCTTTGACTTAATTCAGCCTATGAAGGTGTAAAACCCCTTATAATTTAACGGAATATTTAAATTATTTTTGGATTTTATTTAATTCTAATTTATTTTAATCTTATTTATATTATATAAAAGGACTATAGCCATGGTTGAGTTTGAATATGCAAGACGACTAGAAAGTATGGCATGCCTAGCGTAGTCGGGTGCTTTAACTAGTATGCTAGCCGTGTTAGGAATGCCATGGTCATATTGTAATCTCTTGCATGTTAACCATTCAAATTATGGCACAAGTTATATTTTTATTTAATTAATTAGCTAAGAAAGCCTTTATGACTTTTTAGGAGACCCGGTTGCACCAAACCTTCCCAAACCTCTTCCAAGCCAAATCCAACCCTATGTAGGCATGTTGGACATTAATAAATATTAATAAATACATTTATTTGTATTTAATTCAGATTTTGTAGTGTAATTACATAGATAGAATTAAATAGTTCTATATTAGGAAATCCCTTTTTAAATCCTCAATCCAATCAACTTGCCAACTCACCAAACAACCAAATCATGCCAAGTTGACCCCCACCATGCTAATTTCGGCGGAACAACCCCCCCATGGTCAAATGTATCAAATTAAATAGGATTTAAATCTTAGATTGCTTAAAATTTATTTAAGGATATGTTTAAATATACCAACTTATCCCAAACCTTAACCAAATCATAATCTTTCTCTCCCTCACATTTGGCCGACCAAAATCCCTCTCCCTCTCCATAATTTCGGCAGCAACAAACTTTCCATAGCATCTATACATCATCTCCTCCATTGCACATCTCTCCATCCTTCACAAAAACTCATCTCCTCCACCATACATCCCCGAAACCCCTCAAAACAAACCCTAAAAACTCCATTTCCTCCATCCAATCCTCTATAGCCATTATCAACTCTCCTATACTCACCAAGAGAGGATTACAAAGCGAGGATAGCAGAAAAGATTGGAGCTTTGGTGAAGAGAAGTTATCATTACCCTTTCTAGCAAGGATCTTTGGTAAGAACCCAAATCTTTTCTTCTAAAAACCTTCGCTAAAATTCTGTAGGAAATATGTTATTAATTCTGTAGAAATCATATTTTGATGGATTTTGTTAGGTATAATCATCCATAAAGGTTTCACGAAATATATGCGTAATATTCATGTGTCGATATGATCAAAATTAACCCCATTGTAAAGAAAGTATGAGTTATTGGTGCATATTTTCGAAACTGAATTTTATGTGTGTTCATATACATAAATCAGGATTTTTAAGTATTTTTCTACAATTTTAGCAACTCAAATCTGGTCGGAAAAATTGTAGGTCAAAACTAGCTAATTTCGGGTAACTGGCTGACCTAGAATGTCCTAAACTTGTAGTATAATTCAACCCTTTTACCTCTGATATTATTCTATGAAATAAAATATTTTATTGCTAGTTTAAATATATTTTTGGTTATTTTAGCAATTTTGAGTCATTAACTATGTTTCGGGCAAGTTTCGGGTAGACTAGCTGACATATTAATCAACTAGTCATAAATGTCTTTAGAAATATTAATTCTAGAATTTCAGAGATAAATCTGTAGAAAATTAGTTTAAATATTATTTTTATAATTTTTATGTAATTTTTAAGTATGTTATTGAAGTAGGGGCATAACCGACTAATTAAAAGTTAGAAACCCTAAAACTGTGTTTTGATGTCTCGTGGAACCTGTGTGTGATTGTATGGATCTAAATGGTTCCACAAGAGATTGAATATAATTTTAACACATTACTTTGACTAATTAAGTTGTATCGTAGGTTTCATAAGTAGTGACTTAATTTAGTTAATTAATTATTTAGGAGCGTCGGGTTCCGGAGGCGTGGACGTGGGAGCGGCATTTCATATTTACAGCACAAAATCAGGCAAAATACCTTGCCATCTTTACTGCTTACATTTAGTTGCATTTTATTTCGTTTATTGTATCTATATTACTTGTTTATTATTTTCTTTTTACTTGTGGACCTAGAGTTAAGAGACTTCCGTCAATAGGATGCATGTCATTGACTTTGTCACGATTGTATCACGAGTTATGTGTGAGTTGTGAGTATCATGTAGTGGTCACTTGCGTGTTGGCTGATCTCTCGTGCGCATGCGTAGGAATAACTGTCAATAGATGCATGTTAGAAGACTTGACAGCTATCTATTATAAAACCGTGTTGTGGAAACGACACGTGTTGGTGTGTCATGGTTATGATGCATGTACAGTATCATGGGGAGGAGGGGACAGTTATTAGCGTAGGGGCTACATGTTCAGTACACATATAGATATGGGCCGATAGTGTCTCGGATGAGCGCTACTTACTGTCCCGGGGCCGATAGTTTTCGTATGAGAGCTACTTTCTGCCCATGGTCGATAGTGTCTCTTATGAGCGCTACCTACTACCATTCTCTCTCCATCTATGCTGAATACCTAAGCTCCTGCGTACAACATTGTCCTCAAAGTGCATATCACATAAATGGTTAGGAACCCAGTTGTGTTGTAGTTTTATAGTGTTTATATTGCAGTTATATTGGCATGTTCTTCCTGTATCTTGTTACGTCCCTCTGAGGACCTGGTTATCTCTCCAGGTGTGTGCTTTCATGGTTTACTACAGGTGTTCTAGCCAAGATTGTGGACGTCTCCATTTCTTTGAAGATGATCGTTCTTGGTTCGTCTTGATACTTTTATGGATCATTTTCTTGTATACTTTATCTTCTTTTGATAGTTGGTAGTGGACTTTGTCTCCGCCCAACGATTGTACCATAAATATTCAAGTTGATTTTATACTATTATTCTTTTTATTGTAGATGAGATTTAGTTTGTCTTGGATTACTACATTTTACAGCTTATGTATACATACAAGGTTTTCATATATTGGAGTGTGCTTCGTATGTATGCAGCTGGCATGATACGTATCTGGTCTCAAGTATTTTGGGACTGGGGCGTTACATGTTTTTGTGGTGGCCCATGCAGGTTGAGTTTGTCACTTCGGTTATGTTATTGTACGGATGTGAGTCTGCAACATAGGATTAGAATCTAGGAATCTCATCCATACAGCTTGACCTCTTCCCTTGGCTTCAAATTTCGAACTCTCGTTCGACTTCCTTGAATTGCATCTTGCTTGATTCCTTTCTACCGTTGATTCTTATTTTCGTGCTTAGTGTTAACTAGGAAGATGACTATACTAGTGTATGCTCATATGTCAAACACATGGCTAAAATGGTTATATTGGCAATTGGAATACATTTAAGACTCCAATTGAGCTAAAAAGTTTTTTTTAAAGTGTGATTTAATGAATAGTAATTCGTAAAGTAGGATATTACCAAGGAAAGTTTTAATCTTGAGATTTCTAAATAGTAAACACCAAAGACTGCAGGAAGGAATATATACATATATATATATATATATATATATATATATATATATATATATATATATATATATATATATATATAGAATCTTTATACCATTGATTTAAGAAATTGATTGGATTTTTGAGTTTTGATATTTATGAATTATGGGATTATAGCTATACATCTTTAAACAAATATAAAATTTATTTGATTTCGAGTTGTTACATTTATGATTTATTGGATTATAGTTATACACCTTTGAACAGTTATAAATTGGGTTTGAAAATGATCTTATATTTCAAATGTGGTTGTCGAAATTATTTAAATTTGCATCGTACAACTCGCGATTTTTGAGTTTAGTAAATTTGAATTTTAAGTGGAAGTAATGATGGTGAATTTTGGGTTTAAAATATTTGAAAGTTAAGAAAACAATTTTTGAAATTTTTTTCTTTATTTTAAATTGTGTCCTATGATTGAGGATTTACAAATCTATTTAGATTTTGGATTCTTTTTAAAAATTGTGAATTTGGATAACAAATTTTGTAAAAAAAAAATTATTTATTTTATGACTGATAAGATTGTTTAAAATTTTAGTTTAATGTTGGATTACTAATATCACAAATTTTTGAAATAAAATAAAAATATATTAATGATGTGATAAGGTTGTTTTGATTGATCAAATAAATTTACTATTTAAAAATTGTGATTGTGTTGGTATGACTTAGTATGAATAGAAGTTATGATTCATGAGTGCATTAAAATATTGAGCTAAAATTTTGAGATTGCTATGTATGTGCAAGAAATTTTTATCTGAGGATCTCATAATTTTTGAAGAGTTTTAAAAGATATGATTGATTATGGATATATGATATATAGATTCACGATTTATGAACTCTTGAGTTTAAAAGTTGAATTGAAAATGTAAAATTTTGAAAAAGTCAGTAGTAACATGATAAAAATTTTCTTTGAGATTTATGAAAGTGATTTAAATTTTTTTTTCATGATAAATTTGAACGGCTTGGAGTTAATGCAAATTTTGGTGGTTTATTTTTGAAAGTTTATTTTTTTGAAACTTTTGGAGGAAAATTGAGTTTAAAATTTTAATGGTAGGCCATCAAGATAGCTCTAATAAGATAGATGTACTCCACACTAATTGTCATGTCACTCATGACCATGATAGTAGTATATACACAAGTGTTGTTAGGCATCTACCCAGCTATGTGACTGTATCTCAATCTTGACTCGCTCGACCTTTCCTCCAACCTAGATATTTTATTGTGCCCTTCTAACCATTAAAAATTTGGAAGATGATGATATGATTGTTCATTAACTGTATTCATCTAATGGGCTATCTTCTCTCTAGAACTATGTCCCTAAATAATTTTATTGGATTCTCTAATTAATTTTATTTTATGCTTTAACCTGATCTTCTTTATCTTGGTGCATTAATTGTCACCACATGAACTCCCACTTTCTACTTTAGATCTTTTGGCACCCCTTACCGTGACTTGGATATTTGGAACACGACACTAGACTTTTCCTTCCAACAAATTTCATATGTAAGACCTAGACGAGCCCACCTTCATGTAGATATATTATGTCCCACTAAAACACGTCTCCTTGTACACTATTTTCATGATATAACTTTTTGGTCCACATGGCTAAAGTATAACCTCTACCATGACACCAAAATACTTCCCGACTTCAATTAAGAGATCCAACCTTGACTCAATCCTTTAACCCGATATGTGAATATGTTCTACTAAATCCCTTAATGCTGAACCTTGTGCCTTACCGTGATTGCTTGACCATTGTCCCATCACACTACTAGTTTAACTCCTTTAAGTTGGGTAGAATACCTGGCGACCTAACAAACCCTTTGTCTTGTGACCCAGTTAATGAGTTCACATATACTAGAAATTCAAAGGACCTTAACTTATATAGACAACCAAGCCATAAGTGAAGAATACTAGGACAACAGTATAGGCCCACACTTCGGACAAGACTTGTTTTAAAATATCTTGGACTAATTAAATTCCTTCGATATTACCTCCCTAACTTATATTGCAACAACCTGATGCTGCGAATTTAGCCTTAGTTTTGCAAGCTTATCTTTTTCGAGCTTGATCATGACATTTTATTGGGTGCACCCACTAACATATTGTCTAATCAGAACCGGTGCATGATGGTCTGATCAACCTATTGCACTTTGGTTCGCTTTTCATGTATTATTCTACGTGGATGGAGACATAGTTAAACTTGCCTTAGAGTCTCATCCGCGACAGCCTTGACAATTCCATTTTAAATTATTTTCGTCGCCTATGAACCCCGCATTCGTACTCAATCGTACCGTCTTTGAAACCTTTGTTGTTCTTATCTTTTACTTATTTTAGAAAGACAAGGCACTGTACTCGCTAGATAGACTCAAGGTATTATCTTTGGTTGCCCTATCAGTTATTTACACACAAATGTAGATAGCCACCGACCGACTTATGTGGTTGTATCCTCGCCTTTAACTACTCCTCATTCCTCAACTCTAGAATTGTTATCGTGCCCTCCCAATTATTCTTGAGCACTCGAGAATGATTCTAATTGTTCACTTAAATCCAACTCTTAACCAAGACAATTAGTATCCAGTTTTCTCTCAGGTAACCACATCTCCCAATGGTCAAATTATTTTCTTTGAACTACCAAATTCTTTGCTACTCTTTAATTCGTGTTATCCAAGTTTGTTACCTTCACTAGCGACCCTCAATCAATCCCATAACCCTGATGAATTTTGTGTGTGTCGAATTAACAAGTTCCTAAATACATAGTTGTGTTGAACGTCGTTTTATCGCCTCCTATACAACACCAAACATTAGCCCACACATATTAGTCGTTTTGACTTAGAGTTTTCAAAACACTTGTCTAATCATATTCTATAGCCTGGGTTCTTTAATTATCATTGATTCTTAACACTTGGCCATAAATTCTTCTTCCCTAAGTTTTCAAGCTCACTTCTTAGTTTTCCAGGTTAGACGTAGAACGAATCCTTCTGAACCGACACATTTTAGTATATTCCAACAAGAAGTCGCTACCAGCTTGTCAGAAGCATAACCCATAGAGTGACAATATTTGATTGTAGTAACTTTCTTATAGTTGTTATTGACCAAGAACGTTATGGTGTTATCGAGGCTCACTTAGAATCCAAGACTGCGGTCAGAAGTGTCCATTATTCTCGTACCCCTCCCTAGAAATTGTCCTCCTCAAGGTCTTGTAATGACGACGATCTTTACGGATGGCCAACTTCTATAAGTTGGGTAGAGTCTGGAAGGAAGCATACCCCATCTTGTAGAATATGAGGTCAATTAGGATTTCTATGACAACCACCCCTCCATCATTTCAAAAATTGATCTAAGATTTGACGTACATACTCTTCCTCCGTACAAAATCTCGCAATTCTTGATATTATGATTATTTTTTAATTTCGAGGACGAAATTGTCATAAGTTGGGTAGGATGTAAAACCCCTTATAATTTAAAGGAATATCTAAATTATTTTTGGATTTTATTTAATTCTAATTTATTTTTATCTTATTTATATTATATAAAAGGACTATGGCCATGGTTGAGTTTGAATATGCAAGACGACTAGAAAATATGGCATGCCTAGCATAGTCGAGTGCTTTAACTAGTATGCTAGCCGTGTTAGGAATGCCATGGTCATATTGTAATCTCTTGCATGTTAACCATTCAAATTATGGCACAAGTTATATTTTTATTTAATTAATTAGCTAAGAAAGCCTTTATGACTTTTTAGGAGACCCGGTTGCACCAAACCTTCCCAAACCTCTTCCAAGCCAAATCCAATCCTATGTAGGCATATTGGACATTAATAAATATTAATAAATACATTTATTTATATTTAATTTAGATTTTGTAGTGTAATTACATAGATAGAATTAAATAGTTCTATATTAGGAAACCCCTTTTTAAATCCTCAATCCAATCAACTTGCCAACTCACCAAACAACCAAATCATGCCAAGTTGACCCCCACCATGCTAATTTTGGCCAAACAACCCTCCCATGACCAAATGCATCAAATTAAATAGGATTTAAATCCTAGATTGCTTAAAATTTATTTAAGGATATGTTTAAATATACCAACTTATCACAAACCTTAACCAAATCCTAATCTTTCTCTCCCTCACCTTTGGCCGACCAAAACTCCTCTCCATCTCCATAATTTTGGCAGCAACAAACTTCCCATAGCATCTATACATCATCTCCTCCATTGCACATCTCTCCATCCTTCACAAAAACTCATCTCCTCCACCATACATCCTCGAAACCCCTCAAAACAAACCCTAAAAACTCCATCTCCCCCATCCAATCCTCTATAGCCATTATTAACTCTCTCATACTCACCAAGAGAGGATTAGCAAGCGAGGATAGCGGAAAAGATTGGAGCTTTGGTAAAGAGAAGTCATCATCACCCTTTCTAGCAAGGATCTTTGGTAAGAACCCAAATCTTTTCTTCTAAAAACCTTTGCTAAAATTTTGTAGGAAATATATTTTTAGTTTTGTAGAAATCATATTTTGATGGATTTTGTTAGGTATAATCATCCATAAAGGTTTCATGAAATATATGCGTAATATTCATGTGTCGATATGATCAAAATTAACCCCATTGTAAAGGAACTATGAGTTATTGGTACATATTTTTAAAAATGAATTTTATGTGTGTTAATATACATAAATTAGGATTTTTAAGTATTTTTGTAAGATTTTAGCAACTCAAATCTGGTCGAAAAAATTGTAGGTCAAAACTAGCTAATTTCGGATAACCGGCTGACCTAGAATGTCCTAAACTTGTAGTATAATTCAACCCTTTTACCTCTGATATTATTCTATAAAATAAAATATTTTATTGCTATTTAAAATATATTTTTGGTTATTTTAGCAATTTTGAGTCATTAACTATGTTCCGGGCAAGTTTCGGGTAGACTAGCTGACTTATTAATCAACTAGTCATAAATGTCTTTAGAAATATTAATTCTGAAATTTCATAGATAAATCTGTAGAAAATTAGTTTAAATATTATTTTTATAATTTTTATATAATTTTTAAGTATGTTATTGAAGTAGGGGCATAACCGACTAATTAAAAGTTAGAAACCCTAAAACTGTGTTTCGATGTCTCGTGGAACCTGTGTGTGATTGTATGGATCTAAATGGTTCCACGAGAGATTGAATATAATTTTAACACATTACTTTGACTAATTAAGTTGTATCATAAGTTTCATAAGTAGTGACTTAATTTATTTAATTAATTATTTAGGAGTGTCGGGTTCCGGAGGCGTGGACGTGGGAGCGACATTTCATATTTATAGCACGAAATCAGGCAAGATACATTGCCATCTTTACTGCTTACATTTAGTTGTATTTTATTTCGTTTATTGTATCTATATTCCTTGTTTATTATTTTCTTTTTGCTTGTGGACCTAGAGTTAAGAGACTTCCGTCAATAGGATGCATGTCATTGACTTTGTCACGATTGTATCACGAGTTGTGTGTGAGTTGTGAGTATCATGTAGTGGTCACTTGCGTGTTGGCTGATCTCCCATGTGCATGCATAGGAATAACTGTCAATAGATGCATGTTAGAAGACTTAACAGTTATCTATTATAAAATCGTGTTGTGGGAACGACACGTGTTGGTGTGTCATGGTTACGATGCATGTATTGTATCATTGGGGGGAGGGGACAGTTATTAGCGTAGGGGATACATGTTCAGTACACACATAGATTTGGGCCGATAGTGTCTCGGATGAGTGCTACTTATTGCCCCGGGGCCGATAGTTTTCGTATGAGAGCTACTTTCTGCCCATGGTCGATAGTGCCTCTTATGAGCGCTACCTACTACCATTCTCTCTCCATCTATGCTGAACACCTAAGCTCCTGCGTAGAACATTGTCCTCAAAGTGCATATCACATAAATGGTTAGGAACCCAGTTGTGTTGTAGTTTTATAGTGTTTACATTGCAGTTATATTGGCATGTTCTTCATGTATCTTGTTACGTCCCTCTGAGGACCTGGTTATCTCTCCAGGTGTGTGCTTTCATGGTTTACTGCAGGTGTTCTAGCCAAGATTGTGGGCGTCTCTATTTCTTCGAAGATGATCGTTCTTGGTTCGTCTTGATACTTTCATGGATCATTTTCTTGTATACTTTATCTCCTTTTGATAGTTGGTAGTGGACTTTGTCTCCGTCCAACGATTATACCATAAATATTCAAGTTAATTTTATACTATTATTTTTTTATTGTAGATGAGATTTAGTTTATCTTGGATTACTACATTTTACAGCTTATGTATACATACAAGGTTTCCATATAGTGGAGTGTAATTCGTATGTATGCAGCTGGCATGATACGTATCTGATCTCAAGTATTTTGGGACTGGGGTGTTACATGTTTTTGTGGTGGCCCATGCAGGTCGAGTTTGTCACTTCGATTACATTATTGTACGGATGTGAGTCTGCAACATAGGATTAGAATCTAGGAATCTCATCCATACAGCTTGACATCTTCCCTTGGCTTCAAATTTCGAACTCTCGTTCGACTTCCTTGAATTGCATCTTGCTTGATTCCTTTCTACCGTTGATTCTTATTTTCGTGCTTAGTGTCAACTAGGAAGATGACTACATTAGTGTATGCTCATATGTCAAATATATGGCTAAAATGGTTATATTGGCAATTGGAATACATTTAAGACTCCAATTGAGCTAAAAAGTTTTTTTTAAGTGTGATTTAATGAATAGTAATTCGTAAAGTAGGATATTACCAAGGAAAGTTTTAATCTTGATATTTCTAAATAGTAAACACCATAGGATTGATACTGCAGGAAGAAAATATATATATATATATATATATATATATATATATATATATATATATATATATATATATATATATATATAGCTAGAATCTTTATACCATTGATTTAAGAAATTGATTGGATTTTTGAGTTTTGATATTTATGAATTATGGGGTTATAGCTATACATCTTTAAACAAATATAAAATTTATTTGATTTCGAGTTGTTACATTTATATTTATTGGATTATAGTTATACACCTTTGAACAGTTATAAATTGGGTTTGAAAATGATCTTATATTTTAAATGTGGTTGTCGAAATTATTTAAATTTGCGTCGTACAACTCGCGATTTTTGAGTTTAGTAAATTTGAATTTTAAGTGGAAGTAATGATGGTGAATTTTAGGTTTAAAATATTTGAAAGTTATGAAAACAATTTTTGAAATTTTTTTCTTTATTTTAAATTGTGTCCTATGATTAAGGATTTACAAATCTATTTAGATTTTCGGTTCTTTTAAAAATTGTGAATTTGGATATCAAATTTTATTAAAAAAAATTATTTATTTTATGACTGATAAGATTGGTTAAAATTTTAGTTTAATGTTGGATTACTAATATCACAAATTTTTGAAATAAAATAAAAATATATTAATGATGTGATAAGGTTGTATTGATTAATCAAATAAATTTACCATTTAAAAATTGTGATTGTGTTGTTATGACTTAGTATGAATAGAAGTTATGATTGATGAGTGCATTAAAATATTGAGCTAAAATTTTGAGATTGCTATGTATGTGCTAGAAATTTTTATCTGAGGAGCTCATAATTTTTGAAGAGTTTTAAAAGATATGATTGATTATGGAATATGATATATAGATTCATGATTTATGAACTCTTGAGTTTAAAAGTTGAATTGAAAATGTAAAATTTTGAAAAAGTCAGTAGTAACATGATAAAAATTTGCTTTGAGATTTATGAAAGTAACTACGTCTAAGTCAGTGTTCTCCTAGGACTACGTCTAAGTCCTACATTGTAACACTGTTCTATTTGTCATTGAAATTTACAATCAAAAGATTTTAATGGCAAACACACATATCAGTAACAAAAGAAAACTTACTTAAAAAAGGAGTTGTAAGTTTATACATCTTGCCGACTCAGCATCAACTGGAACTGGAGAAATGAGAGCAGGCCCAGGTCGCTCACTGTCAACATCTGCCTGCTCGCCTTC
Organism: Iris pallida; assembly: GCA_029216955.1. Lineage (NCBI taxonomy): Eukaryota > Viridiplantae > Streptophyta > Magnoliopsida > Asparagales > Iridaceae > Iris > Iris pallida. Next base: position 1,383,967 of record JANAVB010010193.1, on the reverse strand, counting down.
CATGGTCCCAGCTAGACCCAAAGCAGATTTAAAAACGGCCGCCTCAACAGGCCGATCGGGAACTTCTTTAGTAACCAATGTCGGTTTACTGGAAGAACCAAGGGCAGCTTACTGTCTAGCCCCGGTATCTCGAGCAACCTCCATGTTGTGTTCCCTTTCCTTGTCTATAATAGAATATATGATGGAAGTCAGCCTCACAAGTTGCACGCAAAATTGAAGTCAAAAAATCTCATCCGAAGAAAAGTGCAAGAATGACATACCCAGAGGAGGGTGAGCTAATTGGACTTGATTTTCATCCAAGTCTTGCATCATAGCTCCTATCGCAGACATATCCCCCAAAGAAATGTCATAGGAGGGACTGGTTTTCTGATCGTTGTCATGGTCAAGGTATTCACCCTGATCATCCCTTCGCTCAAGCCTTACAACTGAAGAGGACCCGCCCTCATCCATCGGTTGAGGACAAACAGGGGACACTGTTGTTATGTCCACCTTTTCAGTTAAAGAAGCACATGTCGCAGTCGCAACTTCAACGTCCTGTACAAAGAACAAACGCAATGGTGAGAAAACTCCTAACGATTTGACCAAAGTGGCTATGGAGTCTAGGAAGAGATCTACCTCCCGAATGGTAACGGCCTGCGACGCCGTCTGCCGAGAAGATCTTCTTGGAGGAGGTGAGCCGGCACTCACGTCCGCGACCTTCTTTCTCCCCCTGGAAACAACAACCTTCTTCCTTTTGGGCTGTGGAACCATCTCCGTGGAAGCTTTCCTCTTATGAGCAATGTCAGGAAGCGGTTCTTCAGTATCCTCTTCCCGAGACGCTGCAACAATAGGCTCCTCAGGAACAACTCTTTGATGCAACGCTACAGCCGGTTCAACTGTGGGTGCGGCGCCTTCCTTTCTGTAACTCCCTATTGTACGTACTCGTCCTATATCAGTAAGAGTAGGGGCAAACCTAGTCCCCGATATTAAACTCTGCTCACGGTCATACCGAGAATGAAGGGTATTGACCTGAATATAGAACTTGGCAGCAGCAAAAAGCATGTGGGTGTCAGGCTTATCTTCGGACAGGGTAAAAACTGCCCCCGTACATCCAGCGTTATAGTAGCCCCATGCACGTGCCCCATCGATCAGACTCCCTATCGACTGTAGATGAGGGCTGGGATTGCCTAAGAGAAGCTGGTTGTAGCCGAATTGCCATGTAAAGCGACTCGGCAAATAAGGTTCCAGGAAAGTGTGTGGTTCCTATTCCTGAATACCAGATGGAAAGGCCTGATAGACTGGCGCCAACAAAACGCCCCAATAGGAAGGTTAGTAGTGAGTGCTCCCTCACCTACTAGGGTGTCTCCTGCACGGCCACTACCAGACGGAGGCGACACTCTGAAGAATTCATAGTTCTGCAGAAAACTCAAAGCCTTCCTGCAAACAGCCACCCCTGTAACGGTCCAGTCTGTATCTCTGAATCTCCGAAGAAAGGCATCCCCCACCAAAGAGTCTGCCATCAGATCGATATTCATCAATCTGGGATAATGCAGCACCAGCCATCCCATCAGATAATGAAAAAGAAACTCAGTCCTAGCAAAATCCTTTCTTCCTTCGGATGTTATCGCGTTCACGACGAAGTGTCGCAAACCCCGTTGGATGGCGCAGACCATCGTTGGAAGTAGAGAAAGTTGGCGTCCAAAGACAGCTTTACAGAAATCAGTGAATCGGTTTTGGTATCAGAATTTATAAGGAAAAGGCAAATTCGAAATAAAAAACAACTAAATAATCAAATTAGAAGGTTGATAGTGAATGTGTCATGTTCGAATAAACCATTCCCAGGTTTCTAATAGAGAGTGTGTGTATTTTAACAGGTGTGTTTACATATTTCAGGAAAATTACACATGACAGTTTAGTTAAACAATGCCAATCAAATTCGAACTCTATAACCATTCATCAATCCTGAACCTAGCATGATACCCACACATTCAACATTGTATTCAGCTAGCATTTACTTATTAAAACTGTGAATTGTACAATCATTCAGACCTGGTGCATAATTATGAACTCAAACTGTGCAGTTCAGTAAACTGGAAAACCATGGGGATTCAATGCTCCAAAACCAAACACAATTCACAAAGATGAACCATATTATATCTAACATGTATACGGCATCCTAACTAACATGTTAAACATTGAATTTATCTAATGAAATCGAATAAAACCACATCACTCAAACTGTGAAAAGAAGAGTATCAGAGAACACATTAAAAACCTCAAATCCGAATTGAAAAACCCAAATAAATCAGTAAATGAAGGGTGCAGTCAGGGGTACACATGATACATGTCATGGGGAGGGTGTTCGTGTCCAACAAGGTGGACACGAACGTGTCCAAAATAGAATTTACGAGTATCAGAAAGGCAGGCAATGCATTCCTCGAACACGCGTGTCATGGCCTCGTGTATACGACACATGACACATGAGGCCCTGTGCTCGTGTCCTTGTGTTCGACCAACATAGGGAAACACATTCGTGTCTCTGACACGTCACCACGACGTGTCTACGAGGGACACAAAGCCCGTGTCAGGACCCTCAAATTCGCATGTTCAGTCCAGTGTAAAATTCGTGCGGCCTCGTTTTTGTGTCCGACATAAAACGAGGTGTCATAAAACTTGGGGAGTGACTTGTCAGTCACTGCCCCAACCTCCATGCCAAGTTTCCCGTGTCGAAACGCTGTGTCCAGGGAGAAACAGGACACGGGTAGCAGGATAGCGCACACGCGTGTCGTGCAGCATGTCCGTACCCGATTTTGACACAAAAACGACACGAAAACCACATCAGTCTTCACAAAATATATTATATACACATAGATCTATAATCCCATTCAGACAGATTTCTAAAACAACAAAATAAATTCCTAAGAGGCATTTCTACAAACACTTAGGTATCCTATTGGATACGTGTCCAATACGGACACGAAATGGGTCCACCAAGACACGAAACTAATTCCTACAGTTAGGGGACTCCTAGGGCTGTCCAAATATACAAGAAAACTGGAATTTCATGGAGAGAATGAGAAGTTACCTATTGGTGTTCTTCTCCTAAAGAAGCTTCAAAATGTGGGATCCTTCATACTAATCCCAAAGCTCCAAATTGTCCCAAATTTGAGAATGACCTCCATAAACAGTAGGAGAAGGAAATTTAGATCACTATGGAAGAAGTTGAAATGAAAATGGACTACTATAGAATAAACTATGAAGAAGTTTCAATGGAGAACAAACCTTTCCTTAGAAAAATGAAGGAATAACTAAAAAGGAGGCACAAACTTTGAGAGGGATTTTATAGTGTTGGGGGGGGGAATCCCTAGGCTGGTCATAAATGCTAGGGTTAGGGTTTTGGGATGAATCTAATGGCTCTCATTCCATCTAGCCTATTCAATGGTCTAGAATCTAGGTTTCACACATGACTTAAATGCAACCTAGTTAATCTCTAACTATCATGACTAAATCAAAACTAATCAATACAAACCATCACTAACCATGGCTAGCTAAGTCTAGGTATGACTAATCTAGGTTGGGTCAATCTAGGTTAGGCTAACACAACACAAGACAATCAATTAAATGATATTAAAATCACACCACCCCATTAATTATATTAAATTCCAAATAAATATATAATAAATTCAATTAATTCAAAAAGGCCAAAATACCCTCAAGCTAAAAATATTAAGTACCCTAATCACATGGCTAGGCTCTAGGGTAGACAGTCTCTACGGTTACACTATCAAAACACCAAAATCATAAGTCATGATTTAAAATAGTTTTAAAAATGATTAAAAATTACCAAAAATCATATCATTATTTAAATATCAATAAATATAATTATAATTACAAAATTTTAAAATTACCCTCATCTGGAAAACTGGGTGTTACACCACTAGTGAGGTTATATGCGTCCAAGTCTCCAAGGTGAGCTATGCGCTTATGCGCCCACTCTAGGCTACTCCAGAAGGGGGCACATAGCCCTGTTTCAGGCTATGCGCCTAAGCCAGAACAGCCCCTGACCCGGTCAAACCCACGATCAATGATGCACCGAAGCATACGGCCACGTCAGTCTCCACGAGCAGTCGTGCACCAAAGCATGCGGCCACATCAACACCACGATCAACCCACGATCATGCATTCTGCATGCGCCTACATCCTATGCGCCCAAAGTAGGACTATGTGCCCACATAAAAACTAGTATATTTTCTCATGTGGACGTATAACATCAATCTAGCACAAGAACGACTATAAAAAGGGGTCTCATACCTCTCCAAAATAGAGAACGGTGAGCATTTTCAAGAGCCAAATTGATGCACTTCTTGTCAGTGAGCCGAAAGTTAGCAATTTTCTTATGTTTTCTTCTACTTTTGTAATCGAAGTGTCAACGGAGTAAAGGAGCAACTACCGCTCGATCTCCATCGTTATATTCCCCAGAATTCTTTTTATACTCGGGGATCCTCAGCGTAGGATCTCTCAGACGTACTCGATTTGTGGTGCCTTGCGCCAATAACAAAAGACAGCATTTCTTCTTCTTCTTTTTTTGTGTCCATAATTTGGATGTGGTAAAACGTTTCTGAATCATCTCACTGGAAAAATAATTATCGGAAAATAGTTCAGAGGTAATATGGACGTGACTTATTTTTGTCAGACCAAGTTTGGGCAGAGTCCAAAACGGAAATAATTCCACTGGAGAATCTTTTTAGAGGACCTATTATCTATGGCATATTCAAGACTCTTGAAATATGGATAATAGTTAAATGATTTTTTGAATCACATAAACATTGTACTGTACATTTACGTGACTGAAACAGGTTATATGTGAACGTTGTTCATGAAGGTTATACATAATATTTCTTCAGAACTTGTTATTGATCGACATCATGAGCAAGTCACCATCAGGTTTGGTTAGTCGATATGCACCATTAGAATACACAGATTCTATAACGAAAGGACCTTCCTATTTAGGCTGGAATTTTTCTTTTGTCTTGTGCGTCATGACCATTGGTCTTTTCACTGCTAAGACCAAATCACCAACTTGAAAGATTCTTTCCTTTACCTTTTTATTAAAGTCTCTGGAAAGGCATGCTTGGTATAGCTCAATATGTTGTTGAGCTAATAAGCGTTTTTCGTCTAGCGCTTTCAGCTCTTGTAGTCGCAGACGATAACTTTCTTTGGCAGTCAACTCACTGGCTAAGGCTACTCGAAGAGAGGGAATCTGGATTTCTAGGGGAAGAACTGCTTCACTTCCATAAACCAGAGAGAATGGCATACTACCTGTTGGAGTCCGGACCGTTGTACGATAGGCCCAGAGACATTCGCCGAGCTTTTCATTCCAATCGCGCTTGTTTGAAGACACGAACTTCTTGAGAAGTTTAATAATAGTCTTATTGATGGCTTCTGCTAACCCATTAGTCACTGGATTGTAAGCAGTAGAGGCTACATTCTGGATTCATTCTTATCGCATAACCGATAGAATGCATGGCTCACAAATTGTGGACCATTATTATGGATGATCTTGTGAGGTTGGCCAAAGCAATAGATAACGTGATGTTTGATAAAACTGATAACGTTTGACGTTTTTACTTCGATGAGCGGTATAGCTTCCGTCTATTTGGAGAAGTAATCGGTTATAGCTAGGATGAACCGATGTCCTTTGGAGGATGGCAGGCTGATTGAGCCTATGACGTTCATACTCCTGGCTTCAAAAGGCCAAGATGCTGTCGTCGGGTGTAGAAACTCCGAAGGTTGATGAATGAAGTCGGCATGGAACTGACAAGCCCCATACTTATTTGCATATTCACAGTATCTGCTATCATCGTGGGCCAATAATAACCCATTTGTCTGAAGCGATCTTGTAATTTAGGGCCTGGTTGATGTGCACCACAAATTTCGTCGTGAGCCTCATGGAGTTCATGTTTGGCTTCTATGTCTGATAAACATCGTAATAGTAGCCCGTCGTAAGAGCGTCGGTATAATATTTTGGTAGTTGTATTATAGTAAAATTTGAGGGATCACCTTTGGACAGATACTGCTTCCTTTAGGTCCTCAGGAAGGATTTCGTAGATGGCATAGTCTATAAAAGGAAATCTCCAGTCTTTAACGTTGATTTTGTTTCTATTGTGTAACTGTGATGAATATGCAAGGCATCTTTCACACAGAATAGCTCTCGACCAGACACTATGATCAAATGCTGAGTATCGGTAAGGACAGTCAAGGAAGCAGCAAGACCGGCTAAAGTATCTGCTTCTATATTTTGTAATTAAGGCACGTGCTCGATGAAGAATCCAACAAAAGTATAAGCGAATTCGATTGTCGCTTTGTGATATGGGATGAGGTCTTCGTGACGAACTTCATAATCCCTCAACCTGACTAACTATTAGCTTAGAATCGTCATAAGCTTCTAGATAGTCTACTTCCAGCTGTTTTGCCAGTTGAAGGCCGATCAGTAGGGCATTATATTCGGCCACGTTGTTAATATAGGGTTCCACGAGAGAATATGCATGATGTATAACCAGATGGTCGGGTGACATAAGGACGTCGCCTACTCCGGCCACGATATTTCCTTTAGGTCCTATTCTTGATGCACCGTCAAAAATTCGCCAAATAGGGATTTCCTCAGTTGTGGTGTTAGACTCCTCTACTTCATCAGGGATTTCATCGTAGAGTTTGGAAGATTCTGGCACCGGATGAGCGGCTAGAAAATCAGCTAACGCTTGGACTTTTACTACCTTCTCAGGGACGAACAACATATCATATGGAGTCAACAACATTGCCATGTAGCTAAACAGAAATTAAAAGAACCTAGTTTAGTCATGAGTATTCTGAGAGGATTAACTTTAGATATGATGTGGATAGTCTGCCTAGACACATAGTGGCGTGTCTTCTGGATAACAAATACCAGTACGAGATATTCTTTTCCACAGGTGTGTATCTGTAATCGGCACCCACCATCGTGCGGCTAAGGTAGTAGATTGCATGTTCATGGTCGCCTTCATTCTTCTGAGCTAATAGGGCACCAAGGGAATGGTCCATAGCACGGACATATAACAAGAAGGGCTTTTCCATTATTGGTGCCACCAATACTGGAGGGCTTGTGAGATACTTTTTATCGTCAAATATGCGTTAACATTGTTCAGTCCAGACGAAAGATACTCCTTTCTTCATGAGCTGAGTAAAAGGTTGACACCTTCCAGAAAGATTTGAAATGAATCGTCTGATGTAGGCTAGCCTTCCTTAAAGTCCGTGTAACTCTTTGAGATTTCTTGGGGGGTGCTTATCGAGGATAGCTTTCACTTTTTCTTGGTCAAGATGTATATCCTTTGAAGTAATAACAAAACCAAGGAACTTGCCGCTGGAGACTCCCAGAAAAGACTTGGTTGGATTCATCTTGAGTTGGTGTGCACGCATTAGTTCGAACACCATTTTCAAATCTTGGAGGTGGTTGCCCTTGGGACAACTTTTAACTGTGATATCGTCTACCTAGCATTCCACTATTTCTCACAAATGATCGTAAAAAATTGTGTTCATAGCTCGCTGGTATGTCGTCCCTACATTTTTCAATTCGAAGGGCATCACTGTATAGCAGTATACCCCCAACGGTGTTCGAAAAGATGTGTATTTCTCATCGTCGGGGAACATCTTGATCTGGTTGTAGCCTAAAAACCCATCCATGAAAGACATCTACTCGAAGCCGCAAGTATTATCAATCATTACGTCGATGATCGGTAGAGGGAACTCATCTTTCGGGCATGCAGAGTTCAAATCGCGGTAATCGATACAGACTCAAACTTTACCATTCTTTTTTATAAATGGCACAATGTTAGCAGCCCAGTCAGGATATTGTTCTTCACGAATGAACCCGCTTGAAATAAGCTTCTTGACTCCACTCTCGATGGCCTCTATGATATCTAGTCGGAATCATCGTTGCTGCTGCTTCACTGGCTTATCTTTGGACGAGATATTTAGGCGGTGCATAGTAACTTTAGGATCCAAGCCTGGCATGTCTTTATAGCTCCATGCAAAGATGATTTATCTCCTAAATTAACTTGGATGACTTCGTCTTCAGTAGGTGGTTCACGTTGTTCGAAATGTAACTTCCATCTAGTATCCATCTTTTGAGCCTATTATTCAAGCTCGATCGATTGGACATCGTCTGCAATTTGGTCAGCTGACACCATCTTGACGGACAAAGTTGCTTTGAACATGTCTCCAATGCTGGAGTCTGAATCCCAGAGGCAAGAATCAGAAGAATGAGAACAACGATCTGCTTCGACGTCTGATCCTTCAGGAGTTGTTGGAGGAGTAACGTAACCCAAACCAATACCGTTTTGTTGATAATAATTCTCGGGTTTGTCGGGAGGAGCAAAGTGACGTATTGGCAATCGTCGTTCCTGATCGTAGTTTAGCCCTTGGTGGCTTTTTATATCATATCCTATGTTCTGGATGATATACTTGGCCTGCCAACTATATCGGTAAAGTTGTATTTTTCTAGAATTATAGTTAGCTTCAGTGTTGTGATTGGGAGAAGTAGAATCCAGAATGAACTTTCTTTCGCCAATTATTTGACCGAAGATGATCAATTCTTCACTCTTTTTCTAGCTGGGATGATGAAGTAGTGGATATCTTCCAGCCCGAATTTTTTTTCGCAGATGAGGCATCGTGACCAGCATACAGATATGTGGTCATATGTCCTGCTCTAGGGCGTATATCGTATCTATGTACTAGTTTACAGATTGGTAGACATCGGAGTAATTTAAAGATAAACCTTTACTTAGAAAATATACAAGTTCTGCTTCAGGGATAACATCATCCACTGAAGGTACATTATTTTGAGTATTTATATACTCATTGAGGGGATCATTGTCTGGAACATGAGCCACAGACTTGGCCAAGTTCACCACATAGGATAACTCTTCAGGATTGGGAGGACGGGCTTCAACGGGTTCTACCCGAGGTCTTTTGCGGAGAGTGATGGTCAATGGTTTGACCTTATCAGGATTCTTCTTTTTAACCCAGATTGTGAGAGGCTTTGGAGTACTTTTTGGAGTAGTACGTCCTTGACTCGGATAATCAGAGGACCATCACTGGCAGATGAACTCACTTCAGCTTCAGCTTCGTTACCGTCATCCTTGGAGGGCTGAGATTGGTAAAGTACCGAATCTCCATAGTACGCTTCAATACCCTTGAAAGGATCGTCATCAGCAAACTCCGTCTTTACGATGCCATCACTGTTGACATACTTGAAGCACTGGTGAAGGGTAGAAGAAACGATCATGTTCTCGTGTATCCATGGACGTCCTAACAAGATGTTGTAGGACACGTTGGCATCGATTACATAGCAAGAAACCTCCGTTCGGAGATCACCAATTTGTCTCAAAAGACAGATCTTGTCCAGCGGGTGGCTTCTTCCAGCAATGAAAGCCATAATAGTTGTATTGGTTGCAGATAGCTTGTGTAGGGGGATCCCCAAAATTTGGAGTAAACTTCTAGGAATGATGCTGAGGGAGGAACCTGGATCGATTTGCATCCGATCCACCTTAATCGCCCCGATATACCCTGCATAGTACAGAGATCTATCATAACGATTGTTTTTTAGTAGCATGTCCTCCTGTGAAAACGTGATATTGGGCACCACTTCCATAGTGTTGTGGCAGTGAGAACAGGAGACGGGATCTTCAGCGGGGGCTTTAACTTCAACGAGATAAGAGTCGACGTATAGCAATGCCTCACTTAAGGCCTTTTGCGTTTCTTTGAAGAGTCGCAAGATCAAACAAAGATAACCTGACAGGTGTATTGGCCAGCTGTGCCAGTATGTCAAAGTTGTAAGGCCGGTCCATGCCTTCAGGAGTTGGTGCCTTCAGAGACTTGTCAAATCGTGTCTCCTTCTGCTTGGCTTTATCGGCTTCCGAACTTGTGGGGGGGGAGCAGGAGCTTGAGAAGGTACTAAAACTTCTTGTGCGGGGTCATAAGTCCGTAGGTAAGTCTTCCCAGATCGCGTCTCGCCAGATAGAACTTCGTAAATGGGAAAAGACACCATTGTTGGCCCATTGGTCATGGTCAAACCTGATTTTAATAATTGATCAAACTCTGTCTCGATATACGGATGTTTACTCAAGACGTTTTGGACACTTGGACACTGATCAAAATTGGATATCTACTCAGTTCAAGACCGAAGCAATGTTTGCCACTCGAGACTGTATTTCTTTATGCAATATAATTTTTACTTTTATTGAGTCTAGGAATACATTGTACACCAAGTCGTACTGGCAAATAGGATATCCAAAATTATTTTCAAAAATGACCTATATTTTTAGAAAATATTCCTTATTTACTAAAAGCTTCTAAAGGACTTCAAAAAGCCAAAAATTATTTTTTTAAATATCCCTGACCAATCCTTACAGAACTCGGCCCGAGTTCAGCCAGAGTTCGGTTAGTGAACGTTATAAGAACATTGGATTTTGAACTTGGTCTCCCTTCGGTTACAGATTGTTATATAGAGTTCTGTCTGAATTCTGTTCGAATTCTGCCAGAGTTCTGCCTTTGGAAAAACTATAAATAGAGAGGAATTCTGATCATTTCAAATCACTCATTCACTTCCATCTCATCTTCTAAGCTTACATTTCTTCCAAAGAGTTCTAAAAAGTTTTTATTTTCAAATCTCAATCCAGTTACAATTCTCTAGTCAATTTGTTTGGTACGATATGGTCTAGAAAATTTCAGAGAAATTGTAATCAGAGGCTTGATTAAAGAAAGACTCTTCAAAACTGAAGTTGGTCGAGTTCTTCGTATCATAGCTCGCATCTGTAGAAGTTGCAAGGACTTCGTATGAAAACTTACAAGATTTTCAATAGTGGATTCAACTGGAACCTAGAGTTCTTTCGACTTGACTAGTCCTCATAAGAGGAAAACCAGTATAAATCGATGTGTTTGCGTTTGCCTTCTGATCTCTTTTCTTTTACAGTTGTTACTTTGTGTTTGTTGATATATTTCTGTGATCTAACTGCTAACAAGTTTTTAATTAGCAATATTCCGCTGCCTACTCTATTTATCCCCCCCCCTCTAGAGTATTCTGCTTTACGACTCCGTTCCTATAATTGGTATCAAAGCGGGTTATACAGGTAAAGTAAGGTAAAATTGTAGTTATATTTAATTGTTATATAGATCACAGCATTACACATGGCAACTATAAATTCATAAGTGAAGGCCAAGCCACAAACAGACCTCCACTGTTTGACGGCACAAACTACACTTATTGGAAGACACGGATGAGTTTCTTCTTAAAATCTTTTGATTTTGACTTATGGTCTATAGTTTTTGATGGCTACAAAAAGCCTTCCCGTATTATTTGAGGGAGTTTTAGTTGATAAACCCTATGATAAATATACTGAGGATGAAAAGAAAAAGGCCAGTCTTGACACACGTGATATTAATGCTTTATTTTATGCTTTAGACAAAACTGAGTTTAACAGGGTGTCGACTTGCACAACATCAAATGAAGTGTAAAAACTTCTCGAAGTAACCCACGAAGGAACAACACAAGTCAATGAGTTAAAGATCAGCAGACTTACTCAAGAGTACGAAGCGTTCAAGATAAGCCAAATGATTCCGTCACTCAGATGTTTACGAGATTCCTGGATATTGTAAATCCTTGTCTTCATTAGGCAAGGAATACAGTAACCATGAGAATTCACAAACTTCTACGAGCTCTCACAAAGAACTGGATTCCAAAGGCTACAGCAATCATTGAAGGAAATGACCTCTCAACAATGTCTCTGGAAACACTCATGGGTAAGCTACTCACTCACGAGTTGGAACTTCAAGACTTTGAAGATGCTACACCAAAGGAGAATTCAGAGAAGTCGATTGCTCTCAAGGCTCAATATAGAAGAACTGTCGAAGATGATTCTGACGACATCGACTCTAACTCTGAAGATCAAGCTCTTCTGGTAAGAAAATTCAAGAAGTTTACGAGATTCAACAGAAGAACAAAGACAGCAACAGCAACAACAACGAGGAAGATCATATTTGCTACGTGTAATGACCATGGTTCGTATTACGTATTTGGAATACGTATACGTATCTTGACTGGTATTTTATGTCTCCAGGCTTGGTCTATTTTGGGTTGGCTTGGTTCGGCTTGGGTTGTTCATTGGTTCATCATAACCAAGGGGAGAACCCCTACCTACCACCACCATCACCATTTATTAACCCATTCCCTATTCTCTCTCTTCATTTACTTCTTCTTCTCCCCATTACTTCTTCAACCACCAGGAGGGAGAGAGGAGAGAGATCTTAGGCAAGTACAAACTTGCTTTATGATGGATCTCAAGTTTTATTGTTCCATTCTCTTCCTTCCTTGATTCTAAGCCTCTTTAGAACTTGGCATTTTTGGATTTGATGGATGGATTCTTGTAGATCTAAGTTTGTAACTTTTTTATTTTTCTTTGTTTTTATCTCTAAAACTTGGTTATTTTGAAAACTAATGGTTCTATGTTGTAGAGAATTCAATTTCATGCAGTTTTGGCTTTTGTTTCGCTTAATTTTGACTTCGGATGAGGAAGTTATGGCCATGGCAAGTTTTCGGAACTTCTATGGCTGAACTTGCTGATTGGGGACGATGACCCCCATGCGCCCAGGAGGCCATGCACCGGGAGTCCATGCACTGTGAAGTCCCGGCAACGCATCCCTTAACTCCGAGCGTGTCATGCGCGTAGGTTTCCTACGCGCATGTACTGAAGACGCAACGTGAGTTTCCCACGTGCCAATGGTGCAGGAATCTCACGCGCCAATGGTGCAGGAATCCCACGCGATGGTGCAGGAATCCCACGCGCCAATGGTGAAGGAATCCCACGCGCCGATTATGCAGGAATCCCACCCGCCGATTGTGTAGGAATCCCACGCGCCAATGGTGCAGGAATCCCACGCGTCGATTGTGCAGGAATCCTATGCGCCAATGGTGCAGGAATCCCACGCGTCGATGGTACAAACCATGCGCCGATCGTGCAGGAATTCCATGCGCCAAAATTGCTCTATTTTACTGTTTTTGCCTGTTTAAGTTATTTTGTAGCTAGAATCTTGAAACAATCAAAACATGAAAGTTGTAGATCTTTTCCTTGGCTTTAAGAATATGTCACTAGTGATTTTATGCAAATTTCTCTCATTCATGATAAGGTAAGAATAGAACACGATAAGGCCCGCTGTGGCGCACTCTTGACGAGCAAACTGACATGATATATTGACATGTTGTTACGACAGCTAGCCTGACATGACAAGTATGAAAGGCCTAGACACCGTGGGTGATTATTTTGTACAAATAAACTGGTATGCCTTGCATCATGTCTAGGATGGGGATCCCTGAGTACCACGGTCAGGGATAGCTACAGTAATTGACTAAGGCTAATAAAATAGAATAATTCAGTAGACATGAAGAGATTCTCAGCTACAGGTAGTCCAGTTATCTGGGCGCATTAAGTGGACTTGTAGCCTACCGACGAGTAGGGCACATTTCCAGCACACGGTCACGTGTTACATTCTTCATAAACGGACATTCGACCTAGATAACCGGATGGTCTGCAGGGCTTGTGGCTGTTGGGATAATCTCATTGCATCTTGCTAGTAACTAGGTATGTGATAACCCTAGTAAGTTAAAAGTATCAAGCCGTACTCTTGATTGGTCGTGATTGATTGGATGGAGTTTATTCCAACTTTCCTATCCTGATCCTGTACAAGATTGTGACATGACATGATTATTGATGCTTGCCTTAACAATAACGATCGAGGTCCAGTTCTGTTCAGGCGAAGGTTATAACCCCGATCCTTGTTTGGTTTAAGGGTTATAACCTGTTCCCGGAGCATTTCTGTGTCCTTCTTCGTCGTTTATTATCTTACTGCAACCCCATGCCATGTTTGTCATGTTTTACCTTACCTTAATACCATGATTATTTATATTGGCCTTAGCAATAAAGATCAGGGGTCCAGTTCTGTTCAGGCGAAGGATTACAACCCCGGTCCTTGTTTGGTTTAAGGGTTGTAACCTGGTTCCCGGAGCAGTTCTGTGTCCTGTCTTCGTTTATTGTCTTACTGCAACCCCATGCCATGTTCGTCATGTTTTACCTTGCCTTAATACCATGATTATTTATATTGGCCTTAGCAATAAAGATCAGGGGTCCAGTTCTGTTCAGGCAAAGGGTTACAACCCCGGTCCTTGTTTGGTTTAAGGGTTGTAACCTGGCTCCCGGAGCAGTTCTGTGTCCTCTTTTCGTTTATTGTCTTGTTACCTTATCAATAGTAATTGAGGCAAATTTTTATTCAGGCGAAGGATTGCAACCCCGGTTCTTTTTGGTTTAAGGTTGCAGTCTGGCTACTTAAATGGTTTCTTCTCGTGTCAATATTATTGTTATCTTAGTTATTATCAGTATCTTTTAATTACCTTTACTATTTATTTATGATTTACTGGTTTTAGTTTCTAAGTGAAGCCTCCTTTTTGGTACTTGCTCTTTCTGGGGTCTGACCCAGCTGGTTTTGTATGGTCAGATATCGGAGCAGCACCAGAGGATCTACCTACCTTCCAGCCAGATGGTGACCACCAGGCGTAACCCTGGCAATAAGTGGGTTTCTTTTTGTTCTCCCACTTTATTATAAAATTATTCTTTGAAGCGTTTAGCCGACGAGCACTTGTTAGCTCGGTTGTACCTTTATTTACAGTCTGCCTACGGGCTGTAACATGATTGGCAGATCCTAGGGTTGATCATGTATGACTGAACTCTTGCTAGTCTTGACATTTTGTACGACTAGCTTCATGATCATCCAATATGAAATGTATGGAAGCCTTGCTATTATATAATTGGTGCTCTGACATCTTGTAACTATTATTGCTTGCTTGAGATTGAGACAATAGGATTGTTCGTAAATAGGAGACTATTGGCTTGTAGTTAAACCCTAATGTATCTAGACAGCCATGACTGTATAGCAGGTGGGTTGCACTTCAATATACGTAGTGGCTATGTACGCCCCCGCTCTCCAGTATTCTGGTTCTGGGGCATTACAAGGTTTAAGTGGTGGCCCATGCAGGTCTTGTAAATCAAGATATGTGAGGGTTTACCGAATAGATGTCGCAATCAGTACTCTCCCTTGATCTCTGCTCGTATCCTCTTGATCCTTAAAAATCTTGATCTGATCACATGCTTGTATCGTTGATCTGTCATGGTCCTTCCTTATTGTTCCCTATGTCATCTTCTTCAGCGACATTGTTCCTGGACCTGCCAATCAGCAAGGCGGAGCACCTCTCGCGGACCAGCAGCACCCTGGAGATCAAGCCCAGCATTCAAAAGTAGCCTCCAGAGTCATGCCTACTCGAGGAGAGCCACCAGTTCAACCTGTGCAGCCTGCAGAGCCTGATGATGGCACTTTGGTGGGTCTCATCAGGTTACTATTAGCCTCCTAGGATCGTCGAGGAGATGTCATGCACCAGGCGGTGGCAGACGCTTTGACCAGAGGAGGTCATCAGGGTAATAGCGGGCCAACAGCTTCAAGCGCTTGAACCCTCCATTCTTCGATGGTGTAGTAAGGATGCTATCGCTGCTGATGCTTGGCTTCAGGACATGGAGGTGATTCTAGAAGCAGCCAGGACTCCAAAGAACGAGAAGGTGGCCGTGGTGCGCCTACAGCTATTGGATCTCGCCCGCAGCTGGTGGGCAGCGCAGGCCGTTGGATTAGTGGCCCGTATTGCCTGGACAGTATTCAGAGAGAGATTCTAGACCAAGTATTTTGATGTTGTAGCTCAGTATGATCTACAAACAAGGTTCACCAATCTGAAGTAGATGGGCAGGACGGTCGACGGATATGCGGTCGAGTTTTCGAGACTTAGTCGGTTTGCTCCCACCTTGGTAGCAACCGAGTTCGATAGAGCCCAGCGGTTCCAGCAGGCTTCATCTGGAGATTCTATTGACAGTGGAGCAGTTTGAGCATCAGACCTTTGATGCAGTACTGAGGGCAGCCCGGAGGCATGAATATACCTCCTAGATAATCGTGGATAGGACCGGCGATCGAAGTGATCCCACAGCCAGATGAATCAGTCATCAGCACCAGCCCCCAGCTATGGCTTTAACTATTGGAGCTCCGAGGCGGGCGGCCTTAGTGACGTCGGTTCAGTATTCCACCCCGATGCACCCTCAGCAGCAGAAGGAGAAACAGTCTTCCGCAGTGGGATGTTCACACTGCGGGAAGCCAGGACATGTGGTATCAGAGTGTCGCAGAGCACAGGATTTGTGCTTGGTTTGTGGTGCCTCACCACAGGGTTGGGAATTGCCCGAATAGGGGGAGTTCATCGGCCTTCTTTAGTCCTTCCGTTAGAGGACCAGTACTAGTGCAGCAGCAGCAGCTGCTGCAGTACACGTTCCGAGGCCATTGCCGACGCAGGCCCAGGCATTCCAGCAGCAGAGACCGTAGTAGTA